>JAQGAP010000441.1:0-35297 GCA_034697805.1 Orchesella bifasciata | reverse complement strand
CGGTGGTGACTGAATCCGGCTTCCGTGATTAGCAGATTGTTTTGGGAGAGAGTAAGACACCCAACTACCAAAACATTTGCGTTATCCATTGCATAATTTGGACTAAAGGGTTATAGTGGGGAAGGGCGTTTAGACATCCGCAACCTCAATTACCCTGATACGTTTGAAAAACAAACACTTTTATTCAACATCGTTATTATTACTTATTATGATCAACCAATTATCTATATCTGTACAGGTTCAATATCGACTAAATATTCGTACAAGACAAATGTACACTCCTCCCAATATTACAGATACATTTGATGTGCTATTTATACGTTGAAGCCGCTCGGTTGTGTTAGGCAAAGCTTAAAGAACTTACTTTCTATATTGCGTTTATAAATAAGCCAAGTTCTAATTCAACAAAAGCAAGTCCACCACACGGCTAGCATTAAAATTAAGGAAAATTAGAGGAGTAGCTTCATCAACGTAATTTGCCCTACCAAACCCAATTTTTAGGTATGGAAGCGATCGAATCATCTTGAGAACCACTTTGTCGGTTCCCACTCTGCATTTCGTGCTTAGCTGAGCTAAGACCATTTTGGAAGTCGTGTAAACCATGCCCGCACATCCATAGACAACAATGATTATAAGATATGTGTCTGTGATTTCTACAGTGAGTGCAATGTTCATGGGAAGCGGTGTGCCAGTGGATCGAATGCAGGTGTAAATGCTGATGATTTGTGTGAGAGACAACTGCAGAAGAAGCTGAATTAATATACTTCCAGCATGAGCATCATTGAATGACTCGATCAGCAGCTGCATTTGTCGGTAGAGTTTGCAAACCCTAAGCCAATTTTTAAGCGGTATTGGAGTCTCAAAGTTGTCACAACTTGCATAACTCAGAAGACTCAGTTGCAACACGCGGGCATATATAATTGTTACCAACATTTCAAGAAAGAAAAAACATGCCACATTGCAAATCATTAGCCAAATGATGAAATTGCTTATCAATAAAATAGTTCTGTACAAAAGAAACCCGACGAAAAAAAGTTCCATTGTTGTCCCATTTGCAGTCAGAAGTACATTTGTAGGAAACTCTGGGTTGAATGTGGCAACAAGAGAAAATAAAATTGCCAAACCAATTACGCTTTTTGTGAGCATTTCGGGCATCCACAGCAAAAGTTTCAGCTTGAAATCTTTCTCAGGCGTTTTTCCTTCTAAAACATGGAAGAAACGTTTTTTAGATATTTTTTTGCTTCAATTTCTACCTCGTTTGTTTTACCTACCTTTTTCTATTTTGTTTCCAAGATGAATGAATCCATTCAAAACTGCAACAATCGTAGAATAGTCCTTCTGCAGCTTCCAACACATGTAGCCCAACCCAAGTAAAATAACAGCAGTAAGCACTGTTTGTGATTTTTTGGGTAAACTTTGTCTGGTCCGGAAACAAGTGTTGAGCAGCAGTGCAGCTAGAAAAACGCAGAGAAGTAAAATCCCGATTCGTAAATATTTGGAAGTTTTGTTAGATTTAGATTTGAAATGCCCTAGTTTCGCATTATATGTTGTGGGTATTATGTGAAACCATGCGTCATTGCGGAGGCACCGTTGAATTCCTAAAACTAAGGATTGCAACATGATTGTGTTTTTTTTTTTGGAGATTCACTGTAATATGCGGAGTAAAGTAGATGTGTGTATGAACTCAACTTTCTAACTAACAGTTTTCAGGCCTTCGTAAACTTAAAACTGGGTCAAATTTTTAATTATGCCTGATCTTGTTTTCCGTCATAATATTAACTGATAGCTTGACACAAATGATAAGGTTCGTCTCAATATCTCACGTCAGGCCGACATCACAAATATTGTAGTTTTCCAGTTGTGTTTACTTAAGTTGGCAAAGATATATCTCCATTTCAAAAGGTAAACTCTATCACACAGCCAACATTACATTAACGAAGATTAGGAAGTAAGCGAAGCGGCTCCTCAATATGATTAAAATTTGTTTTCCAAACTCCAAACCTTTTGAAACATAAAACTGGGTCGAATTGTTAATTATGCGTGGTCTGGTTTTGACAACTAACACTGCCCTGATAATTAAGCTCTACCCTGGTAATTAAGCTCTTTCTGGATAATTAAGCTCTGCCCTGATAATTAAGCTCTGCCTTGATAATTAAACTCTTCTTCATTAACATACAACGTGTTGCCTTTTTTGCTAGGTATTGGCAACCATGTCAGTTTGGGGGCACGATACCTTACGTTTGCAAGCTGTATAACATTTGCAAAATATTTACCTTATCGTCAATGAAAAGGTAAAATAAAATCAATGTCAAATGATCAATTTAAATTAAAAATTAGCTAAGAGTTTTTCAACAGCCAAGGTAAACTGATGGCCAGAATGCGAAATAAAGTTAGGATTAGTAGGGGAAAGGCCGACTGATTACTCAAAAATCGGCAAATTTATTATTACTAACAGTAATCAAGAAGGCCCGTCTCAAAAATGGGAGACTTCCGAGAAATTGGTATACAATATACTATGATATTATAACATTATATGCCAATTTGGTATTTGTATCATATATAATATTGAAGCTCAAAGTCTGATGAAAATGCATTAAATTCTTTTAATTTTTTTTGTGGCTGTAGTGATCTAGAAAAGAACCTATAGAGTCATTCTTTTGAATGTAGCATGAAAAGTTATGAATTTTCATGAAATACCATATCGTCGATGAGACAAATTTAAATATTTTAACTACTTTTGAACACATAAAAATAACAATATACCGCACTACTGAACAGTATTATATAGCGATTATGATATAAGTAAGCTTATGTTTTTCACTGTTTTTTGAAAAAAGTAAATCTGGAGATATGTCATTTTACAACTACCACAAAAATGACTTACATCATTTTACAATTACTCGTCTCAGGACTTAGTTCATTTTATTTTCTCATCGACGATATTAATTTTAACACGAGATACGAATTGATTTGTGTTATATTCCACCGTATAACTACATACTTCTTCAAAACTTTTTACTATGCACAGAGAGACAGAAAGGTACCCTTCACTGCTATTAGTCCCTAACGCGTTTTGTTCTGTTTATTTGTTTGCATGAGACAAATATCATGCTTTAGGTAATCGGATGTCAGATCGGGACCATGCGTTATCAAATCAATTATGAGAACATAATCTCAAGTATTGTGTCTGCTCATCCGATTTCAAGCTATCATATTGCACTATATTAATTCCCCACTAAATTTAAAATCTAAATGGCTTTGCGATATTTGTGAAATTTTGAGGCAAAGAATTATTTGAACACTATTTATATCTAAGCCGACTTGCGGTAAATACGTAAACGGGAGGAAATTAAAGGTTTTTTCCCCAACAACTACCACTTCATTGCAACCATAGTTTACATTTTGTATTTTGGACCCTCTGCTTTCATTTTACTTACTTATAAATTAAAAAATTGGACTATTCCATTCACGAAATTTTAAATATGCATTTTTATGTTGTCGTTCAATTTTTAAATTACAGAGTAGTAATCTAAGCAGCAAAAAACTAAAATCAGAACTGGTTACAGTTTTAGATAGGTTCAAAGTAAATAAGAAGTATAATCTAGTAAATATTAAACGTTATATTTGAAAGGAGTATGCAACACCTTACAACAAAAGTAATTGAATTATGTATTTTAGTGTTCCTTCAAAAATAATCCTTCATGGCCATCAAGGAAAACTCCTTAACAAAATTGAAGACTGTTGAGTAACTAAAACTTAGTTTTCCTAGACGATAATTTTTAAAATAATAAGAATTTACTGCTGCGTTGCAGTTTGCTTTTTCTTTCCCTCAACATTGAACATAACATTAGTTTCTGCACATTTCTCTGTTTCTCTTGAAATAACAAATGATTAATAATAAAGTTGATATTTCTGTTGCGTTCAGCTATACAATTTTTCCGAACTACTATCCTGTGAAATCTGCAACGCTAAAGCCTTTTGAATTGCCATTTGATTTATTTTTTTGCCTTTTCAACGAAACTTTTTTGCATCATGAAATTGTATTTACTACAAGTCATTTCTAGATTACGAATTGCTAAACTAATACAGCTCTTCATACCGTGGCACAGCTCCATTAAACCCATTGAACATTATTTATAACAGTAATTTATCAAGTGTAAAGAGAAAACAACATTATCTCAAATGATAGTCATATCTGATCGTGTGGTATTTTTTAACAGCATTTAAATTACGTTTTGTGACAACATTGTATTATAAAGATTATTAGAACTCATAATTATTGACAGTAGGAATACAATTTATATCCTCAAGTAGTCTACTAGTGTTGTCTGCTATTATTAGGAATGAAGGAAATCAGATAAAAGTCACATATCCGTCAGCAAATTGAATTAGCCTAATTTACGTCAGCCATTACTGATTCCGAACCTTTGATTACACTGATATTTGTCCAGGAAATCAAATAATCTAATAAATTTATTTTCTGTCTTCTCGATCCAACCGAAAACTCCTCACAAATTCACGCTTTACCAGAGCAGACTGTAGATAATAAAGTAGCCGCACTTGATTAAAAGTGTTCGTTGCTCACTCGGCCGCCTTCTATGGGATAGATCCATCTGATGGAAATTTGGGTCAACGTTAATCCAGCAGTCTTATTTATTCGCTGGATACCAGCTATTTGCCAAACATTTCTTTGTTTAGAGTTTCTTCGTAAACGTTTAAGAAACATTAAGGTTTCCGCAAAAATCATGGTTTCCAAAGCCACCCAGTATTTATTAAAACTTCATATAGAACTCGGTAGTCAGCTCAGAGTTTTGCCATTCTGTTGGGATGATGAAAAGAAGAGAATATGTCAAAACCAACAAAGACATGCTGAATTAATGGCGACAATGCTCAAGAATTTACGTTTTTCTATATTTCCTCGCGACGTTTCGGTTCATTTGTGCAGCTTTTGGTGGCCTACAGTCCTACACGTCTTTACTACTTCACTCCTGTTTTGCCAGCGTTCATTTAGGTTGTGGAATGACGTTACGGGGCATCACCACAAATCCAAACGCTATTCCTCAGCTTTTTCATAACCTTCAACATTTTGTAAAATCCGAGCAAAAAAATTGGACCGCGTTGAAAAGCAGTGTAAAAAGCAGAATTTTAACTGAATTCTGTGTGGCGGCAGTGGTTTCCTGGACTTGGATAGTTATCGCTCCTCTGATGCCATTGATTGTTTTCGTTTTCCCGTGTCAACAACTCTCTTCAAAGGTTTTTGCAACCGTTTTTGGCTCGAAAATTTGCACCAGTTTAGCTTTACAAACGGTTTCCTACATCCTCGAATTTCTAATTTTAGGAACTATGTTCGTTGTTGGGGCACTTCAAACTCTGATTCTGGGAGTAACTATTCCAACTTGGAATCAGTGTCTTTCGATGATAAAGAATCTCAGTCGTAGGTACGGAACTGCTAACGCTGCAAAACAGGCACAACTGCTCGCCTTCTACCGGAAATGCCAGGTGCTGACTATTTTTAGTAACGGGTTTTGCCAACAATATTTCCTGCCGGGGTTCCAGATCACTACGTCTGGCATTCTGATTGCTGGTCTATACACAACATTTGTTGCTAAGGGGCAACTTCCAACTGTAATGTATATGACGACTGTGTCCTTCATGATTCATACCAGCTTATTTACCTTTGTCATGATGGATGTGATAAGCAGAGGACTACTGTTTTCAAGGGCTGCTTCACTGCGCAGTATGAAAACGTGGAAGCTTAAAGGTCAGCGTGGCTATATGAAACGTTATATTAGGTCGCTTCCCTTCCTTAAAATTCACACGGGGCCCTTCCATGTTGTTGACAGAGGAAGAGCACCTTCTCTGTTCCGATTTTGTATTCAAAGGGCCACCTTTCTTATTGTTAGGGCCCGAGTAATCAAATAGATTTCCTGGATTTCCCTAGTCGTGTATTTTAGCAGATTTTGTTGGCATTGGATTTCAAAAATACGGGCCCGATCGTTACAAAAAGGAGGAATTTTGTTTTGCTGTCCATTCCCTGCATTTGTCAAATTTAGTTAACCAATTCAGCCGCATAATAAAATATTGCTGGTAATTATCATACGTCGAATAAATGCTCCTTTTGAATTAATAACAGTGTAAATTTAAGTAAAGGCATCGGAATTTATTGCGGGTGCGCCAAAATTAGCTTGTATCTTATCATGCTCCACCATTTTCATGTATGCAGACAACTATTTATGTCTAAAATAACGGCATCGCTTAAAATTAAAGGTTGCTATGAGCAATATCGAAAACAATCAACATATTTGAAGGCTCTATTTAAAAAGTGTGGATTCAAGTAAACATTATTAAAGTTTTAAACTTTAACCAAAAACAAGTCAACAAGACGAGCATGATTGAAATTAATAAAAACAAGGAGCGTGGTATTTTCTTCGATCTACGTGGTTGACACTCCCAACCCCAATTTATTAAACGACTTGATTTATTGTATTCAAATCAATATTATACTATAAAAATAAGATAAGACTACTAATCAAACGTGTACATACACAAGTTTTTTACCAATAATGTAGGCTATCTATACCTTGTTTTCACTAACAGCATTTTTGAATAATGATCTTCAGAAATACACAAGATTCAAAATTCTATACCAAATATGTACTCACCTCTTCTTCACCAAAAGTAAATCCACAACACGACCCGCATTAAAATTGAGAAACATGAGTGGAGTACCTTCATCAACATAGTTCTGGTTTCCAAACTCAATTCTTAGCATTGGAAAAGAACCCACGAGTTTGTGAACAGTTTTGCTCTTCGCCAGTCTGCTTTCCCCACTTAGATGAGACAAAACCTTCTGCGAAGTTTTGCATACATCCCCAGCACATCCATACAGTGCAACGATTATCAGCGTTGTTTCTAAAGCTTCAAGAATCAGGACCAGGGTTGCAGGTAGCTGCATGTTGGTGACTCGAATGCTTATGAAAACGCTTGTTATTTGTGTAACAGAGAGAGCCAAAAGCATATGAATTAGTACACTTGCAGCATGAACCCCATTGAATGCTTTTACTAGCAACTGAATTCGTCGAAAGATGTGCGACACCTTTAGCCAATTTTGGATGTTGATTGTTGTGTCGCATTGGATAGAAGCAGCCATGTAATTCAGGAGCCCGGTTTGAAATACCCTTGCCGACGTACTTGCAACCAGCATTTCAAGAACAAAGAAGCCAGCCACAATGCAGATCATGTGCCAGATCATGAAGTTAGCCAGAAGTAGAATAGCCCTGTAAATGAGCATGAAACCGAGATTCAAGTCCAAGATCGCCTGGTTGTGAAAAGGTAGAAAGATATTTGAAGGGAATTTAGGGTTGATGGCAGCAGCCAAGGAAAATAGGCCAGCAAAACTTCTCACGCTTTTGGTTATCATTACGGAAACCCATTCCACAAACTTGGTTTTGAAATCTTTTTTGGGCATTTGATTGTCTAAAAGTCGAATTAGTTTTACCGTAATTTAGCCCGTAATCATATTAAAAAGGAACCTTTTAATTTGTGTTAATTACCCCTTTTTATTTCTCCTTCCAGCTTGGTGAACTCGTTCAAAATGTTCACAATCATATGGTGGTCTGTACGTAGTTTCCAGCACATACTTCCAAAAGTAAGAAGAATGGATGTCGTGAGCACAATTTGCGACTTTTGCGACAAACTATGTTCTGAACTAGCTTGGAAACAGGTGTGGAGAAGAAGTATAGCTGCAAAACAGGAGAACAAAATTGCACCATCTTGGGCGAAATTTGAAGATTTTCCATTTCTGACATTGAATCCCTCTTTCTTCTCATTCCACTGGATTGGTATCAATCCAAACCAAGAATCATTATAAATGCACCATTTTATTCCGGACGTTAGAGCTGGTTTCGACGCCATGGCTCTTTTCCGAAAGTTCTTACATTAATGGGTTACATAGCATTTTGTCATCGAATAAAAAACGTTAATGGTTGGGTTAACGCTCCTCGACCTACTTGATGTAGAGATAAGAAATGGCTATTAAATTTATGTTTACAATTTAATGATTAAAAATCGTAGGAATACGATACGATACGACATGTCCAAGGCGGTATAAATTAAATATAATTTAAAATGATGACATAGGAAGGTCGTACTAACATTCACTAAATCCAAAGTTAAATACATTAACAGTAGTTATTAAAATTGAAATTTGATGGGCAAAATTTGCCATTTTTGTTAAGATGTGTATTATTTGAGCGTAATGCGCTTATAAACTTGATACCCAATAGCCCACACAATGTTTAGGCATAAATTATTTGCATCAATACCATTTTGGTTACGATGTCTTTCATTTAAGTACCATCGCAAGCAAATTAGATTTTGAACACTTTATTGGCGACGCAAAATCGTAAAATCTTTCCAGGTCAAATAGGTTTGTAATATTGTTCAAAAATTATTATTCAGAAGCCGATTTTGTTCACTCTGATTTTATGTTTTTATTAAAACGAACATTTACTTTATTTAGGAGCGATTTAAATGTTGCATGTGCTTGATTTGTTTTGTGTATGTAGGCCATAGCGTGAATATATATAATGTCTCCCAATATTTGAATGATATTCTGTTTTTACAGGAAAAAATGCTATACGTTTTATCTGGACTTCACATCAAATATGACAGTTGAAACTTCATAATTTCAAAAGTCTTAACTGTCATTTATTTCATTATCCTACAATTTTGATTGAGCTAAATAACTTCCGCATTAGTCTAATTTGGGGTAATGAAGCAATCTGATGATAGATCGGATTTGATAAGACATGTTTGGGGGAGTAAGCATGTCAAAATTTATTGAAGAGTTCAGTGCCTTAATTACAGAGAGAGACTTACTTACATGATACGTCTTAAACGATTGGTTTCATTTTAAACGAAATTATGCAGAAGCACTTTCGTGCAGCCTATATTGCATTCTAAAATACAGATATTCGTCTAAAAACTCCTTTTGACGTGTAAATTAAAATTCTGATTTTGATAATTTATCAATTTTAATTTACTACTATTTCAGTACGTAAGTTAAGACAACTAAATCTAATCGGTTTACAGCAACATTGTTATGAAAGTTCACCTCCAAATATTTTTTGCATCCATACATAAAAAATTCAAACGCGTCATAACAATAAAAGATATTACACTAATAACGGAGTGGACATGACTCAATGCTAACAAAAAAAGTGGATTGAACAACTACAGTCTTTTCCTACCTACTTCAAAATGCTTCAGCATGAACTTACAGAAAAAAAGTTCTCAAAAGGTCGCACCAAAATCGACAAAGGTTTGCAATAAATCCAACACTTTTTTGAGTATTAATCTCTTCCCCGACGTCTCCAGCCCAACAAAATTTTAATGGAAAAGATTTTTGGCATGCTATCAATCTCAATCACATTGCACAAAAAGACCAAGATCAACCCCACAAACAGAGAGAGTAGTAGATATACAACTTTCCCTAGCCCAAGCTTTAGTAAAAAGCTTGGCCAGAAAACCGAATTAGCAAGAAAATTCCATGGTACACACTATAATATAGATTAAACTTTGAATCGAACCGAGAGAGATGGATGCACCTCAGACATGAATGCTATTAAGGGTAATAATCCGATCCAGTACCAAATCAAATTCGGGGTGTGATTCTTTCTGCCTAGGAACACAATTGCTTCACAATTTATCCTTAAATGTGCCATTCCAAGACATTGTTGCAAGCGAAAATATAACAGATATAAAGCAAAAGTATGTTTAACTGAAAATATCATTTTGATTGAGATATTTCTCCTGCCCAACGTCCTCACGGGCTTTAACTGAGCGACTTAGGGTTTCTGGGTCAAATTGGACAGCCAAGTAAATGTATAGAAACCCCTTAGATAAACATGCAACATTGCTTCCCATTAAACCCTCAGCATATTTAAGATTGTCTTAAATTGTCTATCACTGCTGTTTTTGAGTAGGTAAATAGAAAATTGGCTTTTTCATATGTGCGACCATGATAATGTTAAAGCAATCTATTTGACAGCTTAAAGCGGATATTTCATTATATTTCGATTGAAATTTAATTATTTATTTTAACAACAAAATGGATCTAAGAG
This sequence comes from Orchesella bifasciata, assembly GCA_034697805.1. Lineage (NCBI taxonomy): Eukaryota > Metazoa > Arthropoda > Collembola > Entomobryomorpha > Orchesellidae > Orchesella > Orchesella bifasciata. The sequence goes on along the minus strand of JAQGAP010000441.1, from coordinate 25,173 downwards.
TTACGGAAGCAAACGTAGGTTATGTTTAGGCTCAAAGTAAACTGATATGTAGATTTTAAACGTAATTATATAGATAGGAATCCAACTGATCGTGGGTCGGATTGTTTTTTCTTCAAGATACCAATTAAATTGTGACCTAGAAACACGACCCTCAGTTTTTGATAATGTTTTAATTTTTATACACTGAGTGTTATCAAACATAACCTTCAAACTTTGTGAAATAAACAACTTTTGACTTTTAAAACAATTTCTGATGTGATATTATGAAAGAACTCGTCAAACTAGGATGGACATATTTTTTGAGTTTTTGGGGGTAAGTTGAGATAACCAAACAAGGGTTACCTGAAATCTAGACAACGACATCAACCATGATATGATTAAGCATTTTGCAATTTAAAAAAGGCATGCATTTAACGCATCACTGTAAATGATACTTTGCCCACTCTTTTTATAGGAATTGTACTTTAGTAGAGCAGGTCACTTTTAATGATGTGGCATCCACCACCATAAATAGAAATCTGCACTTTTTAAGTCAATGCGTCACCAACATGAAAAGTTAGATTTCAATCTAAATTAAATCATCGATACACATCAAAGGAGAATGGAAAGATAAATAAAACACGAATGGAAAGGTAGCCATTAGATATACAACGAAAGATCAATTTTGGGAACAAAATATTGAACAATATTGATTATATCCTTACAATCTACGCAATATTAAACTAAATTTGATTTTAATAAATGATGATTAAAGGGTAATCACGAATGTATTGAGAATGTTTTTGCTTCCCCTACGTTTGCTTATGTCAGAACAAGAACATTGCGAACAGTAGAATTTATCAGTATGTATAAAATGGTGACTTTCAACCACTGAGCAACAGCAAATCAACCAAACGTGCATGATTAAAGTCGATGAAAACTAGAGGCGTCATTTTGTCAATGTAATTTGCGCTTCCGAATCCTATTTTCAATACAGGCAAAGACTTAATTAGCCTTCGGACCATCTTAGTTTTACCCCCACTCTCCCGACTCATCTTGGAAATCACATTGGAGGACGTCCTATTCACATCCCCAGCAAACCAATACACGCCAATAATAACCACGTAGGCGTTGACAACATTAAAAAATATGGTGATGACAATTGGCAGCGGAATACCAGAAGACCTTATGATAATATAGGTGTAGGTAATTTGCGAAAACCCGACAGCCAGCAGAATAAAAACCATAATGCTTCCTGCGTGAACCACATTAAATCGCTGAAGCAACAGCTCAATTCTTCGGTAGAGCCATGACATTCTGTTCCACTGCTGAATTGAGTGCTCTCTCTCAAAACTGATGAGACTGAGCTGATGCTTACGAGCCGATTCAAAAGTGAGCAGACATTCAAGAGAGAAAAATACTCCTATTATACAAATGCCATTCCAAATAACGTAGTTGGCTACCAAAACTGAAGCCCGGTATGTAATAGCTCTAACAGTGAAATTGAACCCTGTATGGTTCTCCAAAAAGTTAAAGGCATTCGTTGGGAATGATGGGTTCATTGCTGACAATCCACCCATGAGTGATGGCAAAGTTTTCATCGCAACAATAAATACCTTAGTAATCCAACCAACAAACTTTGTTTTAGTGTCGTCTGGAGTCATTCTGCCATCTGTTACCAAATAAACAAGCAAAGTATACAGAACATTTTTAATTATTTCTTTAAAATTAATAATTTATGCAAGTAACGTGTGCAAAACCTTGTTTCATTTCATTATCCAAATTAACCAGCCCATTGAGCAGGGAAAGAATTATTCGTTGATTGCATTGGAGTTTCCAGCATAAATACCCACTCGTTATAATAAGGCTTGCTATTTGTAATGTTTGAGTTATTTGTGCTACTCCCATTTGTTGAGAGTTCACGAAACAAGAGTATATCAAAAACCATCCGACGAAGAAAGTAAAGGTGGAGATGGCAGTGCTACTTAAATTTAATGTGTTGTGACGTGCAATCACAAATTTGTTCTTTATTCCATCCCAATGGAATGGAATAATGTGGGACCATTTGTCATGCTGGATGACTTGGTTAAGCCTAAATATCAGAAAGGATTCCGGGATCATGATCGGATGGTTGTCTAAAGTCTCTAAAATTTGTTCTAATTTTGAGCCGATTTCTTTCTTTACCAATTGTTCTCTGCTCTGCCGTGTTTTTTCACAAATAAATAGGTCTCCAGTAGAGAAACTATGCAGGAAATGGGAAACAAACTTTTATTTGTAGCGTCTACACAAGGCAAAGGAAATAAATTTGTATAAATATAATCGCATACTTTAAATTTGTTGTTACTGCGAAGCAACTAATTAATTTCATAGTTACATACTTCCGTGTCTGTGTCAAAATAGTATTATGTTTTAATATATGTAGTTAGAACACACTACTAAATTGTAAGTTTTGTAATTGTTTTTGGTTTTCCAGCATATTACACGTTCGTTAGATTTATGTATACCCAAGTAACCATTCTTCATCAATTCTATCTCGACACGATATCGACATTTGACATTTCGATTTGGAAGCGATATCAAGCATTAATTCACAATGTGATCGAAATGACATCGAAATACAATCGAAGTGTCCGCTTTTTAGACATCGATAGTGCAAAGAAATTCTATATTGTAGCATCTGTGTTGGGGATATTACGCCTTACCAATAACGATACGTAGAAATTTTACATGTAAATATGCGTAATTAGTTATTTAGATACAGATTTTATGTTTATACAGATAGCATACTTTATTGCGACTCTGATGGAAACATATACTTATTATTTTGAACAAATTAGATCATATAATAACAAATACCAAAAATGGTTTATATAGTCTAGAATAAAATCTTGATCATTCTCATCTTCCTAACCTACAATACAACAGTTATAGAGCCACCTACTACTTCTCCGAGATTCTAAATGCAATTAGACACGTGTTCTTAAAACAGAATTTGACACAAACCTAAGAGCTACTTGAGTTTTTAAACCACACTAACTGTAATAACTTCCGGAAATTCCATCAAGTTAACTGCTGAGCAACACCTTCCATCAGACGAACAGCAAGTTTCAAACAAAGTTGATTCGCAAGGAAAGTAAAAAAAACTGGGGATTAGAAACACACTACTGGTTATCCACTATATTGATGTTGTGCTTGTGTTCATGAACTATTGTTGATGAGCATGTACAGAATATATAGTGTTTCACATCAGCAAATGTGTATGTTTCCAAACTATCTTTTTCGCGCTTATAATTAATCTATATTTGTACGATATCGTATCGATTAAAGTATTTATTTGTAACTAAAACATGCATATATACACCACAACTTATAAATGTTTGGATTCAGTCGATGAACATACGACATCGGGTAGATATTACCGATTCCATGTTGAAATGTGAAGATGATAGAAACTTCCATACCGAAAATGCGATATATCAACAATGTGGAAACCATTTGCAATAGCGGTGTAGAGATTTTTGCGACATTTCGATATTGTGACGATATTATTTCGATTAAGTGTGTTACTTGGGTATCAACCGAACCGAGCTAAATTATGAAAGATGTTAAGAATATCAATTTAAAATACTGTGTTTCTTTATCGTTGTGCTGTAGCTGCTCCAGAAAAAACATGTTAGTTTAGTTAACATATTTGCCCCCATGCTGTTTTATAATTTATTTTCTTCTCCTGTCAAATTGGTTGATTCCCCTATATTATTCATCTTAAAGAACAACTTCTTCTTCAGAAAAAAAGGTCATGTTCAGGAATGTTTTTTGCCAGAAACTAACATAGTAAACAGCTCAGCTCCTGGTATCTTACCGTGATAAACGTCGAACTGGCCATACCAAAATGTTTACAACCTACAATTACTTCGTTTCCTCTATTTCTTTATCTCAAGCCCATGCAGACATATTAATTTTTCTTACTATAACGATATTGCTTTTCAAATGCGTTAAAACTCTTCGAATTTCGAACTCTTTACATTTAAAAGTAATATTAAGCTGATGAATGTGCATGTAACCTTTCCCATGCAATTTGCCATAAGCAGAACTGAGACTGGAAAATAAATAAAAACTTCAAGAATGAATGCCCGTTGCAAAAAATCCAAAATACGAACAAAATCGGAGGGTTATTTTGTTAGCAACATGAGCTTTTTACAAGCAAAAATCAACCTTTCAATAGCAGCAGATCAACAAGTCGGGCATGATTAAAGTTGAGGAAAATGAGAGGAGTTGTTTTGTCAATGTAATTTGCGCTTCCAAATCCAATTTTCAATACGGGTAGACATCCACACAGCTTCTGGGCAATCCTGCTGCTCCTCCTGCTTTCGCACCTCAACTTGTAAATGACTTTGGATGAGGTTGCATTCACGTCGCCTGCAAACCCGTAAACGCCAATGATTACAACATAGGCTACCAAGCTTTCCAAAACCAGTGTGAAGACAACAAGTAGCGGGAGTCCAGAGGTGCGAATACAAATAAAGATGCAGATTATTTGGGCGAGGCATGCAACAACCAAGAAATAAACCATGATGCTTCCAGCGTGCACCTCATTGAATAGCTGAAGCAGCATTTGACTTCTTCTGTGGAATTTAGTTATTTTGTTCCACTTTTGAATTGGATGCAACTCATATACTGCGGAGCCCATTTGACTAATGGTAAGTTGATGCACACGGGTGGATTCAAATGTAGTCAACATTTCCAATGCAAAGAAAAATCCTGTGATGCAAATAATGTCCCAAATAACATAGTTAGCAACCAAAATTAAAGCCCGATAGACATAAATTCCGCCTGGGAAGTTCCACTGCTGTTCATTATGATACACTTCAAAGATATTTGTTGGAAATGTTGGGTTGAGGGCTGAAACACCGGATAATAATGCGGCCAAGCCCATCAATGTGAATGTGAATGCTTTGGCAATCAACCCCACAAATTTTGTCTTGAAGTCTGTAGGCACCGTTGTGTCATCTGTTTCATAGGTAAAAATTAATTTTGTATAACATATGGCGAAATTTTTATTACAATTTTCAAACTTACATGTTTTAATATCTCTATCCAGTTTGATGAGTCCATTGAGCATCACTACGATTGTCTCGGAGTCCCAATGTAAAGCCAAGCATTTACTGCCAGTTGAAAGGAGAATAGCTGCGAGAAATAGTGTCTGAGATTTTTGTTCTGGTGTCTTCCCTTTCACATTCCTGAAACAGGAGCTGAGAAGAAAAAATCCTACAACATAACAAAAAGCGGATACGGCAATACGAATGAAGTTTGTTGATTGACGCCGCATAATCACAAATTTTATCTTTTTTCCATCCCACTGAAACGGAAGGATGTGAAATAACCAATCATGCTTAATGCACTGGTCCAGGCCTGAAATCAAACCTGAAGTCAGCAGCATGACGGTTGTATAATATTTTTTGAGTTTCCTACAGAATTTTAAGATGTGAAAACGCCCTAAGAACCATTTTCGTTAGGCTAGATTTCTTCTCCAATTGCAGTTCTGATTTATTTCTTGTGGCTTCAAATTTGCCTCAAACTTGGAAACACTGAAAGCAACTGAAAATCCAGAATTATGTCTCTGAATTTTGTCTTGTGTAAATATTAATTATATGATTATACCAAGCAAAATAATTATAAATGATTTGAATCTTCTCGAAATATACTGCAGCCTCGCCAAAAGTTAATTAAAAACAATTCCAATTCGTTATGTACTTTCGAAAGACTTTTGCACATAAACCATTGTCTCCTCATTTATCATCCAAAAATACTACAGATCTGCTCTGATACCAATGCGAATAAATTGTTTTAATTATCCAAATTTTCTATGGGTTGTTTGGTTTCTCTATTGGTCATGTATTATTTGTTTAAAAAAGGGTTTCTAAATATTGACGTCAACCAAACTATTTGGGAACGGTAACACTACTTTCGGGTTTTGGCTTACAGACTTTGACAGGTTTTCAATAAACATTTAATTATTCAAAATATTTAGTCAGTCAACAATCTGCTCGCTGCCCGTCGTTCTTAAATTCTTCGATGAAATTATTAAGAAATATTCCAATCAATCGCAGACTACATACGCGAGCATATTTCAATTATTTATTATTTATTTAAATTGGTTAATTCTTAAATTAATATATAACCGTGTGAATATATAAATTATATAACAAATTTTATTAAGAAACCATCAAACATTGGAGAATGGGAATTCTTTCATTTGAACTCATTTTTTGAGTATGGATGTTCCAGTGATTAACCCTTAAATATCAGCAGTTCCACAATCCTACAATTATTAAAATTGAGAACTAGAAAGGGAGTCGTTTTGTCAATATAGTCAGCACTTCCAAACCCGATTTTTAATTCCTGAAAAGAATTTAAAGCTTTACGAACGAAAACATTCGCTTCTTTTCCACTTTTATTTTTCAGTTCCGCCCTAACGATTTTCGACGTTGAATTCACTTCTCCAGCACACCTATATACTCCAACGATCACTAAATATGTGTTAACGAGTTCAATGAGGAGCGTAATGAGAATAGGGAGAGGGATACCAGAGCCTCTAATAAGTGCATAGATGGATGTAATTTGACAAACCGACAGAAATATGAGGAAATGCACAATAATGCTGCCAGCATGAACTTGGTTGAATGTGTGGATCAATAGCTGCAATCTGTTGTAGATCATTCTGATTCTCTCCCATTTTTTGGATGTAGCAGCTGGCTTCAAATAATTCAGGAGACTGAGCTGATATACTCGTGCAACGGTGATTATGACAAGCATTTCAAGTGTGAAAAATGTCCCAACTGTGCAGATTACATGCCACACGATCAAGTTCCCCACTATGAGTAAGCCTCTGTCTAAACCAGAAATATCTGGGAATGTCCCATAACTCCCGATATAAATCCCGAACAAGTTAATTGGAATGTCGGGCTTGAGCCCAGCACCAATTGACACTAGAAAGGGGTAGCAGGCGCAGGTCATGACCATCATTTTGCTCAACCATTTTATTAACATGACACCGAAATCTGGGGGCATCAACTTGCCATCTAAATTTTAAATATTTGGGTTAATATCAAAAGTACTATTACTAATAATATACATATATAGTACCCTTTTCCTACCTTTTTCCATTTCGGTTTCCATTTTTATGAGCTCGTTTATCACATCAGCAATATCGGAATGCTGCTGGTGCATTTTCCAACACATGCTTCCAACGTAAAGAAGCATAATAGCTGTTACCAACGTTAGGGATTTCTGAGTCATGTCAGCTTCATAATTCTCTTCAAAGCACGAAAATAACATGATAATTCCTGTCACACTGATAAACAAAAGAGACAAAATTCGCCAAAGGGTAGATGAGCGTTTTTTTGTTATAAAAAATTGCCCCTGGCTTTTATCCCATTGGAATGGGATTATGTGGAACCACGAATCTGACTTGATACATTGTTGTATACCCAAAAGCAGTCCGTTTTTTAGAAGCATTACTCGCTTTTTTAACTTCAGATTTGATTTCGGAATGTTAGTTTTTCGAATAAAAAAATTATTTTTATACTGCTTCAACAAATGAGTCCGTCTTATTCGATTCATAAATATTGATAGAGAAAGCAAAGACCATTTAGAGCCTTGTTGATAAGCCATGGGTCGATACCTGAATTTGGGGCCACAGTGTTTATGATTGAAATCTAGAACAGAAAACACAAACGAGTATTACTAAAATGGTAAAATTAATAATTAAACTCCGTCAGCAGTGTCGAAATTTTCAATTAAGATTTTGTTTCCGATTATGTGGTGTCGTGGTATTGTGGTATAAAATATAAATGGCTGAACATGCCAAATAATATTTTCCTGGCAATCCACATCTACATTTCTTTGCAAACTAAGACACACGAATCATCCAGAAACAGATACACAAACACGATTTCAATGTGTCCAATGTTTCAAAATGTCTATCAGCAGTAGAAAATGGTATTCTATTATACTGATAAAATATTGTATTTGTCCGTATTGGGCGTCATTATGGATAGACTTGGTGTCTCTACTTCTTTATTTTATTTGTGTTGAAAGGGTTTCCAACTTCGACGTCACCTTCGCTTCGGTCAAAATATTCGTTAAGCACCAATTACGGTTTTGTATGTATCAACTTTGACAGCGATGTTATATGTAGCTCTGCAAACAACAAATGTTTTTCCAAAAAGTAAGAACAAAGGAAAATAAAATGAGACACTTCCTTCATCAAGAGCATTAATCAGGACCTCAGATAACAGACCGAACATGATTGACTACCCACGTTTATGTGTTTGCATTGGAAGGCAGCTTGATTAACAAGATTTGAATGCCCACATATAAAACTGTCAGAATTACTAGGAGCTTAATGTAATTGAAGTATTGACTGTCCAGTCAAAATGATTTCTGGTAATTGGCTTTCAGTCAAACATAAAATTTTTTCCATTCCATTTCATTATCCGTTCCCATTTTGATAAAAATCTGTGTAGGACAATGATACCAGTTAATTTGTCCTTGATGATAAATTACATGAAATACACCGTTGTGTCTGGATTAAGCTATTACAAGCTTTTAATGCATTGCAAATATAATATATTTAAGTATGTTTTGAATGCGTATGACGTGATTTCGTGATTAGAATTTAAACCAACATTACAACAATTTGTGCATACACACTTTCATTTTATACATTACTAAAATCGTAATTTATACTTCACATTGGATTAAACTGTCACCTTTCTTATATAACATATGAAATATCGTCTGCGCACAATTATCCAAGGTGTAAAACTGGAATGAATGTTGTCTTAGCTTCTTTGTCCATATTTCTGCTAAATTGTGCATGGCATTTTTCTAAGTTCATACTGCGTCATAACTTGTTCGATTCAACAAAAATAATGATAAGAAAAATAGGCCAAAAAAGGACTAAAATTGGCAACAGCCAGCTAGTTTATGGGGTTTACGCCACCAAATCGTTTCAAACATTGTATGAACCGTTGTTGCGTGTCATTATATCTTTCGTAGCTGTCATGTCAATCAAATGAAGATTAAATATGTATTGTTGGACATTATAAATTAAGCATAAAACTTAATCGTAGATTATGTTTTGTGAAACACGTTCAAAAGAAGTTTAATATTCATATATGAATTCTAAATATCTAACAACAAGACTTTTTTGAATTAGAAGGTAGAAAAACAGTTTCATATTACAGTGATTTCAAACCAAAACGACTCCGAACCAAAAATCATGTCTGGAAAAACCAGTTTTGTTATTGAAATATGAAAATCCCTTTGATTTCATGTAAATTTCTGGAACACCAGGTTGGGGTGCGTTGAGACAAAAGTGCTGGGGCTAATTGAACAGCCGATGACGGAACACGATTTACTCTTCTCCATATTTTTAATTTTCGAAAATGGACGAAAACCCCGCATGGAGAATTGACCAAGGAGTCTCCATACCAAATTTCAGCTCAATCTGTCAACAGGGAAGAAAGTAAATCGTGTTCCGTCATCGGCTGTTCAATTAGCCATAGCACTTTTGTCTCAACGCACCCCAACCTGGTGTTCCAGCAATTTACATGAAATCAAAGGGGTTTTCATATTTCAGTAACAAAAATGGTTTTTGCAGACATGATTTTTGGTTCGGTGTCGTTTTGGCTTGAAATCACTGATTAAATTAATTTGTCTTTATCTACAGTATATGTCAATACGTAGGGGTATCAGTAAGTTCGTATTACAATTTTGAAACCTCATATCTATTTCCAGGCTCTCCCGATTCACAAGTGGCTACTGTCATTAGACACCCCAGGCATTTATCTACATATGTGCCTCGGGGTGTTGGTTCAGCTTTCTTATTGTAGTAGTAGCAGCGATGAAACCAAAAAACCAAATTTTTTACACCTGTAAAAAATCAGACTTTTTTGAAATTCTTATTTGAGTTATTTACCGGTATCTCCGCTTCCAATAACTCGAGGCGGAAGTATGTGGTATCAAATTGATTCTAGTGAAATGAAGATTCAGAATTGGGTACAATCATTACTAGCGGACATCTGTGGTACACACAATTCATTAAAAACTACGGAAAAGTAAAAAAGTAAACAGTAAAAAAAGATTTATCCCATATTTTCTGGAATTGTTTGGTATTTTGCTGATCAATTTTCTTGGTAAAGAAAGGACACTTACTGACCTACTTTAATCTGAAATATTGGGGAAATTGAAACGGGTTTACATAAAATACGAGGACAAGAAAGTTGGGAAAATGGTGTACACCTATTGCACCAAGTCACACTGTTCGTGTCGCAAAAGAAGAAATAGACAGGTTAGGCTACCAACAACTTTGATAGCATCCTTACAGCCCCGGTCTTGTTACATGTGACTATTTTTTGTTTCCACATATGAAGAATTGTGTCCGTAAACGACAGTTTACGTCAGATGAAAAACTTGAAAATGCAACAACTGACTTTCTAAAGAAAGAGTCACTATATTCTTCAACCGGGAGATGAAGGTCCTTGTGACTAGGTGCATAAAGTTTGATATAGTTAAAGGTAATAACATTAAAAAGTAGGGCCTGATCCACCCCTTATTTCCAAAGTTATCGGGAAATGAAATTGTAATACGAACTTACTGATACCCCTTCGTATAAGGACTTAAGGTATTTGATGGAACATGAACTATGCAGTGCTAATCGTTTTCACTATACAGTATGTAAATGCGCATGAAATTTGAACTTTCAACCTTGAAGCAACAGAAGGTCAACTAGACGTGCATGATTGAAATTCATAAAAACTAGAGGGGTTATTTTGTCAATGTAATTTGCGCTTCCAAACCCGATTTTCAATACAGGCAAAGACTTAATGAGCCTCCGGACCATCTTCGCTTCTCCCCCACTCTCCCGCCTCATCTTCAAAATCACACTGGAGGACGTCCTATTCACATCCCCGGCAAATCCATAAACGCCAAGAATAACCAGATAGGCATTAACAACTGTAAAAATGATCGTAATAACAATCGGCAGCGGAATTCCAGAAGATCGTATGATAATATAAGCATAGGATATCTTTGAGAAACCCACAGCCAGCAGAATATATATCATACTACCTCCTGCGTGAACCTCATTGAATCGCTGGAGCAGAAGTTGAATTCTTCGGTAGTACTGAGACATCTTGTACCACTGCTGAGTTGAATGCTCTCTCGCAAAGCTAATGAGACTAAGCTGATGTTTACGAGCGAACTCGAAGGTGAACAAACATTCCAAAGCAAAAAATCCACCAATTAACAAATTGCAATCCCATATGATGTAGTTTGCTCCAAAAATAAGGGCTCTGTAAGCATAGCTGCCCCCAGGAAAATTAAACCCTGCATAATTATCCAAAAGATTGAAGATATTCGTTGGGAATGATGGGTTTATTGCTGACATTCCACTCATGAGAGGTGCTAAGGATTTCATTGTGATGAGAAATACCCCAGTAATCCAACTCACAAGTGTTGTCTTACTGTCTTTGGGAGTCATTCTGCCATCTGGAAATAAAAAAGAAAGTATGCTTATCATATTGAAATACTTTCCATAATTCATGTGATAAATTAATTTGAGTGGAATTTGTATGTAGTTTGTTAAAACCTTGTTCTATTTCATTTTCCAACTTAACCAGTCCATTGAGCAGTGACAGAATGATGTCTTGTTTACATCGGAGTTCCCAGCATACATATCCAATCGTTAGGATAAGTCCTGCTATTTGCAATGTTTGAGTTTTTTGTGCGACGCCCAGTTGTTGCTCATTTATGACACAAGAGAGTACCAAAAAAGATCCAACAAACAACATTAAAGGGGACACGGTAACGCTAGAAAAATTGGAAGCAGAGCGCTTTGTTATAAAAAAAATTTTCTTGTTTACATCCCACTGGAATGGAATAACGTGAAACCATCTGTCATGCTGGATAACTTGCTCCAGGCCGGATATCAAATTTGATTCTGGGATCATGATCAAAATATCTGTATAGAACTGAAGGGGTTCAAAGCTGTGACGACCTATTAGCCCACGTTTCCAATTGCACCCAACTCCGTTACAGTTTGGTCACTACGCCTGTAACCAAATTGAGCAACGCTGAGAATATAATATTATGATCAAACATCTTTCTGGAAATATTTAAAATGTGGTTTTAATTATATTCAAGATATTAGATTCAAGAAAATAAACCACTAATTAACTTTTTGGTTGCAAACATACTTAAGAATGCTCATCAAAAGAAACAATTTTCTGCCACACCAGACTATTAACTTGGGACTTTGATGCTTTTAATTTTGTTTGGCAAACGTATGTAAGAACCTTCGCACATAAGTCACGTCTGCAGATAAATCAAATTTTAGTTTAGCTGGACATATTATATAATTAAAATACGATAATCCTTCCACTACTAGTACTAGTAAGTTATTTAGCCTGCAGCACTCTACCTTGTTTTATTAAATTTCTCTTAATTTGATCATTTATCTTCGAAAGGGTAACCAAAAACCGAATTTCAACTCATTTATTTCTGTCCAATTTATTATAGTTGTTATAATTTATGGAATCCCAAACATCTTCCGCAGCATACAGTCACCCACCAAAAGTAAAGGTGTTATGGTTTCCCCAACCTTAAAGGGGCCATAGTCAGTTGAAATGCTGAAATAATGTTTCAGTTCTTGGCTTACCCAAATCATAAGATAAAACCAAGATTTCAAACAAATTGTAAAAAGTACCTACACTTTTGACTCACTGAAGTGGTACTTTTTCAAAGGTTTTTGTAAATGTTTAAAAATCTGGCTAACCAATTTCAGTGACAAATAAAGCATCTGAAAGCCCATTAAATGCAGATTGTTTTGGAATTAGTTTATTTGAGCCTTTTTTTTATCTCAGATTGCCTCAATCGATAATTAGTTCAATGGTACCGAACTTTTTCAAGAAAATTGTTTATAAAAATTTGGTAGGACCGCTTCTATATTCCAGGCATACTTTGCATATTATAATATTGAATGTGTTTACCCAAATAATATGAGATTTATTTGCTAAACAAGTTGAAGGACAGCTTATTCCGATAGCTCAACTCTGTCGCACAGTTTTAGGGGCAACTATTCTTCAACGTCGATGAGCTGTCAGATTCCAAAAATTAGATCGGATTGAAGCTGTATTAAATTTAACTTATGTCTTTAACTTATGTCTAAGTTGGTCTACTCAAAATGTGTAGGGTAGTAATTAGGAAAGTTTGAACCGGTTGATAGCTCGTTTTTCAGAGCTGAAATGTAGCAACTTGTTTGTTTAAAGCTTGGAAAGTTTCAAATGTAAATGATTGATTTTATTGGCGCTCACCGTCGATCTACAATAATAACTGAAATGTCTAGAAATATTCATGCAAATTTAACAAAATTTCGCCAAAGATATCGAGCACTTCGTTGGAACTAAGTATAGTAACATTTTTGTGTTTGCTAAATACAACGACTTTTGAGTTTTTAGTAAATGTTGCTACTTTTTGCAGTTTTGAAGGCTCATAAATGAAATGGTTTACGTTGTTTAAACTGAAATAAATTACATAAAAAGATGGAGACGAAACTGATGGAACTTACCAGAATGGCAATCAATATTGCAGTAAAGTTTCGATTCCAGGCTTACATTTTTTATCTTGTGGATAATATTTTTTCACACTCTATAGATAAAGTTTTGCATTGAAACACGCATTATTATCTATTTTAGTCTTTAAACACAAAATAAGTCGGATTCTGTGATGTGATGAAGATCGTCTTAAATATTCCTAGATGAAGGAGTTTTCAGAAGGGTCAGGCAAAATTGATTATTATTAAACAGTGTCTCGTATTTTTAATCTAAGTAGATTGTTTTAAATATATTTAAGAGTGCTACTCGGAAAGAATAGCATTGTAATGAAATACTATACTATATAATTCTTTTAACTATTTTAGCTTAAGAAACAAAAACAAGTAAGCTAAAAAATACATTATGTTCAGTACTTTCAACTAAATCAATTTAATTGGAAAAAAAGCTCTTAAACAAACGTTCCATCGATAGTCGCAAACATTGGTCACCCTTCTTTAATACCAATAAACTATTTAATTGTCCACTTTACTTTGGGTGAATTTCATATCTCTACGTGACATGTTTTATTTGTTTAACAAAGGATTTCTACAGTGGCGGAGCTAGTGTTACGGAGGCCCCGGTGTAGCTGATGAATATACGGTCCCGTCCCACTTTTAAAGAAAAGTACAGTTGACTTTTGTATGAATAATTATTATGAGCTAGTGTCCCGAATTCTAAGCTCGGGCATACGTTTTTTTCTAAACCAACTGCTCTGACAATTGAATATTATTCCGAATTCGAATATATTAGTCGCAATTGATTTCCACTTAAATACCTCGTCATAAATAGTCAGAATGTCGAATAGTTTAACCTTTGTTTGGATATACTAAGCAAATAATACATTTCCTCTTTCAAGAAAATATTGTATTCCCATCGCCAAGCAAATAATAAATTTCCACTTTCAAGCAAATATTGAATTTCCACTTTAAAGCAAATATTAAATTTCCACCTTCTAGCAAACGTTTGAATTTATACTTTCAAGCAAATAAAAACTTTTTACTTTCAAGCAAACGTATTGAAATTGCAAAAATAATAAGTTTTCGTACCCGCACCATTTCCCACCGTGCTAGTTTACCAGCACTACTGAATGGTTCATCAATTACAAAGCATCATTGCGATGACCGTGGCTTCGTTTACTAATTTTTATGTATGTCGGATTTGAAGCAAGATGATATCTTTACAACGCCCCCACCCTCTACGAGTAAAGAGCCCCAGCGTACCGGCTGCATCGCCTACTTTTCCGGCACCGTCTACTCAAAATGTGTAGGGTAATAAATAGGTATGGTGTATTTTTCAGCCCATAATTATAACTCAGAGCAAACCAGCCGATGTAAGAAGCTTCCAGTCATTAAATAGGCACATATTTCAAGCATTCTCTCTTGCAAAATTAAGAAAATAGTTCTACGTCACTCTAAAATTTTGACACTGGATAGCATGAAGTAGCAAATGCGTTCTTGGAAACATCCCATTTTAGTGGAATGATTTAAAACCTATCTTTTGAACGCATTGACAATGTTTTGAAATAAGTCAAATTTTAAAAGCGTTATCTTACAAATAATTAATATTTACAATATAAATTTTACAACTGTTATATTTCAATTATTTCAGCCTAAGCAGAATATTATAATGAACTGTATTTTACGAATATAATTAAACCCATAAGATACTATTCCACAGCGACCCGAGAAAATATTCCGTGAGTTCTTGAAAATACGAAAAATCTGACTGGGTAACACGATTGAGTTTTTAAAGCGTATTTATGTATAAAGTTTAATAATTCACCCCAATTTAATTGACATTACATTCATTTATTTTACAAATTTCAATACTTTAAGTTTATCTAACTTTTGTAACTGACATATGACATCCAAATGGGTAATGTTTTGGATTATTTAATTATTAATTAACTTAACCTATTTTAACTTACAAATGTATTCGCAATTTAATAATTCTGTATTATAAATGTACTAATTTTTCATGAAACTGTCTTTTATAA
This sequence comes from Orchesella bifasciata, assembly GCA_034697805.1. Lineage (NCBI taxonomy): Eukaryota > Metazoa > Arthropoda > Collembola > Entomobryomorpha > Orchesellidae > Orchesella > Orchesella bifasciata. The sequence continues at coordinate 9,543 of JAQGAP010000441.1, read as the reverse complement.
TATCGCCGTATTTTTTGAAAACCAATTTAACTTTCCTTACCATTATCCAAAGATCGTAAAATTGGTGCAGTTTTCGTGTTTTGACAACATAACTTATAAATCTTTTAATACTATCATGTACTGCTGCTCGTGCAGGTTAACCTTTCAGCAAAAGAAGATCTACTACGCGGGCATTGTTAAAGCTAAGAAATACAAGGGGCGTAGTTTTGTCAATGAAGTTGGCCGTTCCAAATTCAATGCTGAGCTTCGGAAGGGATTTGAATAGCTTCTGGACGACTTTTTTCCTCACCTCTCTACTTTTCCCTTTCATTTCACATGTGACCATCATTGATGTTCCATGCACGTTGCCAGCAAACCCAAACACCCCAAAGATGATCACATAGGCATCCACAATTATGACTACCCACGTCACCACGATTGCCGTTGGTAGTATTGCGGCAGAGTGAATGATTGTGTAAGTAGAAATTATTTGAACCACGGATACTATGAACAAAACGTGGACCAAAATACTTTTAGCATGTACCTGATTGAATTGTTGAACCAAGAGTTGAATAGTTTTGTAGTGGTTTATTGCCGTGAACCATTCAGCTTTTAAACTAGCACCCATGTAATTTAGAAGGCTCCGCTGGTACACCTCAACAGAAACATTTACTGCAAGCATTTCCAACAACACGACCATCCCAACTGTTGCAACAACGTGCCAAAGAATCAGATTTGCAAGCAGATGTACGAGCCTTACAGCAACCAGTCCAAAGGCATAGTCTTGCATTCCCCCATCGCCCAAAATTGCAAAAACATTTGTTGGGAATTTGGGCTCAACTGCTGCAGCGAGGGAGAAAAGCAGTGGGTAGCCTTTAGCGCTGATGACCAGTGTTCTGCTCATCCACTTTAGTAGTTTGATTTTTAGTTCACTTTCCGTTAGTTTTCCATCCTTCTTTAGTCAAGATTCCAGACTCAAGAGACCGTTCAAAATCGAGATTATTATTGAGTGGTCTGCTTCAAGTTTCTTGGTGCATCCACATCCGAAAACGAGAATGTTAAGGGATAAGACTAGTTTTTGCGTCTTGAAAAACATGTCGTTTGAAAACTTAGAGGAGAAACAAGTTAGGAGAAGAAGTGAGCCGACTAAGAAGCAAATGAAAGCTGCCAGCTTCCTAGAATAGCTGGAATGAGGTCTGTTGACAATTACAAATTTCTCATTTTTGTCATCCCATTCGAATGGAATGAGTCGCAACCTTGCGCCAACTTGAATGAGTTGTCGAATTCCCAAAATAAGGCCAGATTTAAACAACATTGTTTTTCATTGGTGTTTTCAACAGTTTGTCTTTCCAAAAAGTGATATGAGCTGTAAAGGCTTTGATGTCTCCCTTTCAAAGGCTAAAACGCCAACGTGTACTTGGTTAATTATATCTGCGTAAATTTCAAGTATCAGTTAACGATTTTATCAGCCTTCCCTTCCGACCAAAAATAATTGTTGAAATCAATGGAAAACTAATGAAATTCTACACGAGATATGGAGAACTTAATTGTGTAATTTCGGCTATATGCTTGTGTTTGCTAAACAATTTAGCTTTATGCTCTTCTCGAAAGTTGTTGAGACCCATATTATCTCATATTTTAAATCTACATGAGTAATTACCTACGAAAGCTCATCGGAAGATACAAAGTTCTATTAAAATACCTTGTCGTTCCAGACTTTACTTTTAGCTGTGATAATTACTCTTGTTGTGGTGATATATTAAATACTTTTAAAGCTTGGTTGTACTTATCGTTTTAATGTAATTGTACAGAAATTGAATGTAAGTATAATCTTTATCAGTCCGTTCATTCTCCAAATTCTAATATTATACGTGTCATTGAAATGTCATGAAAATATTGATTTTCTATACCATTCCTTCACAAAGCATACAAATGGAGAATCTAGGTAGTAACTTCTAAAAAAATAACTTCTAAAGCAGAAACTTCTAAAATGAAACTTCTAATGACTGAAACTTCGATTGAAAATAACTTATACAACATAAACTTCGAATTTTCAAATATTTATTTTTTCTCTGAAGGATTAAGAAAGTATTTCGAAATTCGTTTGCGTAGCAAGTATTTTTTAATCATCCGTATTTATCATGCGGTAAACTCTTAGTTTAAAAAGTTAGTACAACGAAAGAAGTCTAGACACATTTTATTTGACTAGAGCTCTGTAAGACAAAGTAATACTTGCACTATATATTATATAATAGTTTTTCCATGTAAATATTAGTAAATTTTCAAATAGATAAATGAGATGGAACTACTGGTTGATCCTCAGAATTCTTAATAAGGAACCATATATACCGATTTTTCTAACTCTGTTAAATCCTACGCTGGTTGTATCCCGAACTCAGTGGATTTCTGGTAGATGTATTCTTAAACTATATTTCCTAGTGATTAGAAAATATGCGAAATAAGGTACCACTACGCAATCGCTTTACGTGGACTATAATTGAGTATTTAATACAGCAAACAATTAACTCAGGTAACAATTATCGATAGAAAATGACATACTTTCAGTCAAAGGCAAACTACGATAAAAGGAACCGACAAAATTGACCCAAACTCATAGCAGTGTATGAGAAGAGATACTCTCAACCGCTCACCAAAGTACGAGAAGAGAGACTGAAACTGAATCTAAAGAAAATGTCCTTATGAGATACATAAAAATATGCCTAACGAGAAAAGGACGTCGACTGAGATACATAAAAGTACATAAGGATACAGAGTGACGTGAGAGAAAACGACAAAGTGCAATATTCATAATACGTACAAATAACTTACACTCTATGCTTTCTACAAACTCTTTAACATAACCTAACGAAATTCTGATGGAACCAAATAATATTTGCAATGCAAATTGATTTCAAAGTACTTTTTTAATCTTTCAGAGAAAAAATAAAATATTTGAAAATTCGAAGTTTATGTTGTAGAAGTTATTTTGAATCGAAGTTTCTGTCTTTAGATGTTTCATTTTAGAAGTTTTTGCTTTAGAAGTTATTTTTTTAGAAGTTACTACCTACCACGCAAATGGAAACTAACTTTGGCAGCCCACTTATAATTGGCACACAATGCGCCCATCAAACAATATGTTAGATGATGCTAATCTATTTGGTACTTCCGGTGACACATAATCGCAATCATACGTGTCTGATTTATACTCACCTGTCCACCTGGGGAGGAATGCGACAGATACAAAGTGATACAAGCTACAAATATTGTACATTATATTCAAAATACCAGTATGCAGTAATATGCTATGCATATTATGCGTGTTATAGATTATAATAAGTTTGATGTATGTATTCGATATATAAATTATTATATCACCATATCTGTTATGGATATTCTTGGCTTGTCATGAACCCCACTTCGGAAACTAATTATGTTACAATACAAAATGAATATAATGCAATGTACCATTCAATTAGTGTGCAGTTGGTAATAAGCACTATAGGTACACGGTCATCTATCTTCTTTCACCAAACAACTCAACTGTTGTCCGTTCCACTCAATTATTATGCATATAACTCATTTACAGCACTGCTCACATTACCCATGGTACTCAACAGAATGTATCATGTCACTTAGGTTTAGTAAGACTTACTTTTCAAAAATTATTTCTAAAAGCTACAAAAACTATTTGACTTAAAAGTTGTGAATTCATGAATTATGCAAAATTAAAACCAACCTAGTTTACAAAAGTTGTCTAATTTAAATTCTCGGTTCAATGCAAGTTTAGGAAAACAATTTTATATTCAAGCTTATCTAAAGTCAACTGATTTTATTGGGATATTAATATCGAGTGCACGACTAACATCATAATCTTGTTAGATCTAAAGAATGTCTACAACCGCCTGATGTACTTACCTACGTGCTTTCTAATATTCGTATAAATGTAACGGTACATAAATCTACGGCATTCTTCTTATTATTCATAACATTTATAAGCAAAGTTCTGCAATTGGCCAATATATTGGTCGATGACTGCAAAATGTAGTAGTAATACAAAAACCTAACTGTGATTACTTACTTTATTTAAAACAATAAAATTATTGAGATCCTGTTCTCTTAAACAAAAGCAGATCTACTATCCGACAATGGTTAAAATTAAGAAACATAATAGGACTACTTTGATCAATAAAATTAGCACTTCCAAACCCAATTTTCAATTCCGGTAACGATTTAACCATCTTCGGAACCAGAACGCTTTTCATTTCTAGGCTGTTCCTGTAAAGCTCAGCTCTGACATATTTAGACGTACTATTGACCATACCAGCACACCCATAGACGCCCAAGACTACCAAATACGTGTCAACGACTTCAAACAGAAAAGTAAAAATAATCGGTAGAGGCAGTTGTTGACACCTAATTAAAGTATAAACAGAAGTGATTTGACAAACTGAAATGAAGAAAAGGAGGTGAACCACAACGCTGCCAGCATGTACCTGATTGAAAATGTGCAGAAGAAGCTGCAGCCGGTTGTGGAGTTCACGGATTTTTTCCCAATTGCAATTGTAAACCCACGGCTTCAAGTAATGTAGGAGGCTTGTCTGATACACCCGAGCGCATATAATTGTCGCGAGCATTTCAAGACAGATAACTGCTCCTAAAATACTGATTATGTGCCAAACAACCAAATTTCCTAACATGGTTGAAACTCGGTACAGAATTATCAAACCTGGGAAGAAGTCCATTTCTTCAACGCCACGAGTAAAAGTAAGAAATACATTTGTCGGGAATTTGGGGTCCAGTCCTGCAGCAATGGAAAGCAGAACCGGGTAACATTTTCCGCTGTAGACAATAACTTCATTGATCCATTTGATTAGCCTGACGTTTGTATCCTGGGGGACCATTTTGTTATCTAAATTTGAAACAAAGAATATTTAAAGGTTCACAAAAAGGACTGAATGATTTATTAGAGATTTACTACCTCGCTCCAACTCTTGTTCCATTTTTAGTAGCCCATTTAGCACAGTTACAAAGCTTAAGTGTTCAGTATGTAGTTTCCAGCAAAATATACTGCCGCAGCAAAGAAGTATGATAGCGGTGACCAACGTCTGCATCTTTTGTGCCATATTTTGGGATGAATCCTTGTGAATGCATTCAAAAAGTAGGAGAATACCCGTCAGAGAAAAAAATAGAAGTGCTCCAACACGCCAAAGTTTGGACGAGCGCGTGTTAAACTCAACAAATTTTCCCTGATTTGCATCCCATTTGAATGGAATGATGTGGAAGCATGAATCGGAACGAATGCATGTTTGCAGTCCCGAAATTAGATTATGCTTGAGCAACATGGTTAATACATATAGTGTGTTACGAAGACCCAACTAAATTGATTTGCTGGAAGTAGAAGAGTTTATCAACTAAAATTTACCATTATTATATATAAATAAATTAGTTTTTTAAACGAAATTTGGAATACCCACTCCGTGTTTGTATAATATTTAATGATATGTATATATATGGTATTCACGATGGATAGGTTTACCTAAATTATGTGGTTTGTTTCGTAACATGATTTCGGTTATTTAAAATTTGTCTGTAACTGTCAGTGGGACGTTGGACGATATGCGGTGTGACGTAGTATGATATTGATTGACTTATATGAATTCCAGTTTCCTAAAAAAGTTGACATGTCTTTAAGGAGTTGACAGCATACTCAATTATTTTTCTAGTAGTTTTTTAAATACCATAGTGATTTCAGATCGGGGAAAATACAAATTATACTATCAACTAGCCTGTCAATCTTTGCGTTAGATTCAGAAAGCCGTCCTTATTATCATAATTCTGACTACCGTTGACCTAATTCTGACAATTTGATATAAAACCACACTTCAGAGGTATATTGAAAATTACAATCCACGTTCAACCTTTATGTAAAAACTTTTAGTCAACAAAGTGAGCATCATTAAAATTGATAGATTCATTCTGACAATATAAGTATCGCTTCGTAATCCGACGTTTGACATCGGCAATGAACCGGTCTTTTTCCACCTTTGGACGTCGGACTAAAGTAAGTCACGTCCTCAGTAAACCCATGATTATGTTGTTTGTGTTGATGATTTCAAAAACCATGATGATTACAGATTCGCTTGTGAGTGGAACAAAGAAGCATCATGGAAATTATTTTCAAAACAATTAAGTTTGCTACTAAAATCTAGTTGAAAAAGTTTAATTCTTCTTAGTTTGCCCGGAAATTAAAGTCATTCGTTGAAAATATCAGTATATGACATTTATATTTATTACAATGGCTTAAGAAGAAAAAAAATGTGTGGCTATGATCATGTAAAAAAAAGTAAACCTATCCTTTATGGACAACACTATAGAAAATATAGCCCCTAATAATTTACGTACGTACCATATATGGCAACATATTAATCTACTCTCCCAACTCCGCATAATTTTCATCAGCACAAGCCTTGCATCAAGCATATAAAGCCTGTGTACTGGGTTCCCCATTACCTTTAAAAGTAGGTGACCGAGTAAAGCTTGCTCTTATTTTTCCCAATGGTGTTGGCTTGGAATATCTGTGACGGTTCTCGCTTTAGCGTATACTTTTTCAAAGACGAATCAGTTTAAGTTGGATTCACCACCCGGGAAAAATGCTGAACTTGGGGACAAATGGAAAACGAATCTGTCCTTTCAAATATTTGTTATTTGCAGCTGTTTCTTAGAGCAATTTCCGGACAGATTAAGTAATCAACTAAGAAGTTTAACTTGCTTTAAGTGGATCGCTGTGTTCCCGTTCATGTTCTTGACTTTAAGTAATTCCTACAAAGGAGATAATATCATGAGGTTGATGATTCCAAATGAGGTCATTCCAATGGATACTTTTGATAGACTTGTGGAGAACCATTTCCTGATTTATGATGTTCCAAAGGACCTGGTTGGGACCGATAATTACAACATGCGGCAGCAAAATGTGGAAATGAACGGTGTACAAAAAAATAGCCATGAAGCTTACCCAGTCGTTTCGCAGTTATGGAAAGGGATAATGGTCGGCATTAGTTCGCGAGTAGTTCCATTAAGACATTTGGGAAATCGGATTTCAAAACGATTATGGTTTTTACTCAACAACACGAGCTTGTTTCCGAACTGGAAGGGTATTAAAAATATTAATAATAACACAGAAATCACAAACAAGCTTTTGCTCCCTCATTTGTCTCAGTGCGAGAGGTCAGCGGCGCTTATGTCGGATTGGATGGCACAAAAGCTGAACGTAAAGCTTGCAAAAGATGGCAAATTTGTTTATTTGGGAAAGGATAAAATGAAGTTTCTTAATCCAGGCTACGGTTTCTTTAATTGGGTTCCACGAAAGTTCATCGTGAGAATGAAAGGACTTGGCGTTTCAGGAATAGTGGATCAATGGGAACGACTAATTAATGGTAATGTGTATGATGCGGAAACATACAAGGATTCCGTCCACTCTACTTCATATGTAATTTTTTTGGTGCTGTTGTTTGGCAGTGGTATTGCACTTTTTGTGTTTTTTGGTTATGAGATAAAAGATAAAATTAAATTTATTCGCACTGGATGTACTACGTTGTTTCTTGAGCTAAAGAGATTAAGTCAGTCTGCGCCACCCAGCTTGTGGTAGCGGTTTCCAGCTAAAAAACTGTCCCAGCTTCTGTTAGCTGGAATCAGCACCTGGTAGCGGGGTCCGCTAGCAGAAGCCGGAAAAAATGATGAAAAGCAGTTTTATCCAGCTACCAGTAGCGGAATTTTGATAAATTAAAAATTGAACTCATTGTTTCAAATCGAAGACAAAACTGGGCGGGCTAGAGCTTATTTGCATCGTTTTCGTCATAGTCCAATCCACAATTGTACAAATTTACAGAAAAATTAAACTTGGGAGCTGTATTCTACAAGCATCTATACAAAAGAAAACTCAGTTTTCCGTCACCAGAGATGCAGCACCCAAACTAAAAATAGGTCATATTAGGTTCGTTTCCCGTTTTATTTAAATTTAATTAATGCAGTGTATTTAAAAACGACAGTTTAAAAGCAGTGACAGTTAACAAATACAATTGATCAAGTTTTAATGCACTAAATTTGTAAAAAGATTGTCTAAAGTCCCATCTCTGGTGTTTTGTAAAATATTGGCACTCGGCTTCTGCTAGCTGGACCCGCTACTAGGTGCTGATTCCAGCAAACAGAAGCCGGAAAGCTTTTTAGCTGGAATCCGCTACCACAAGCTGGGTGGCGCGGACTGTAAGTAGATCTTTGTCGAGTTTAGCAAATAGGATTTTCAATTTCAATGTTCGAAGAAAACAAAGACACGTTGTAAATCAAAGAAACATGCCCATGCCCGTAGTTATAGAATCTAGACCTGAGGACTAAAAAGAATGAGAGAGAGCTTGTAATGGATAGCAGATTAAAACGGAGTGGAGAAGTAATCAATTTTACTCGGAGATTGACAACTTGTCTTGGTAAACAATTTTGACATGTTACAAGTACAAAACCTGTAGTGGTTGTGCTTCTTTGAGAATTTACATTAGTGAAGTAATTTGATTCCCATTTAATGCAGTGTGGTGTCTTCGTTTCCACATCTGATTGAGGAAAACAGTAAGAAGATCGCCGAAAATATTTGGCTTTGCCAAGACATTATTTTGGTAAAATTGATGCAATAATTTTAATTAGTTGTCCAAATTCGATATCTTGATGAATATACATGGAAAAGCTCACATTTTAAACTAAATTTGGAATTTAATTATTTCTCAAATAATCTTTGCGATGAATATGGAAATTGATATAATTTACACTACTAGTAATTGTTTATGTTATTAGTCCACATTCACTATCTTGACGAATATGAAAAGGCGTACATTCATGGATCATGATTCCAACTGTGACATGAAAATTTCGCTTTGTTAAATTTTCATACGGATTGACTTTTTATTTGATTTTTCAGATAGTATAGCAGGAGTGCAGTGAACTATAAATTATTGAGAATTACCGACTAATAGTAAATGCACATTAGAAAAACGTCTTGAACACAGAATTTGTAAATATAAACAAGAAAAACTTGTAACATTTATTTTATTCATACATCGTTCATTACAAATTACTTCTTATATATAACTTGCTAAAATTAAACTACGGAAAAAGAGGGATTTGTATCAAATCTAAGTCAAATCTGTATCATTACAAACCTAGTGATTTTCTTTCAAATTCTTTTCAGCCTTTGAACAACAGTAGATCCACAATCCGACAATTATTAAAGTTTAGAAACACCAGTGGTGTGGTTTGATCAATAAAGTTAGCACTTCCAAATTCAATTTTCAACTCTGACAAAGTGCTCACCGTTTTCCGATCCAAAATATTATCATCCAAGCTTTTCCGTTTTAGCTCTGCTCGTACCTTTTTGGAAGTCGTATTAACTTCCCCAGCGCAACCATACACGCCCATGACAACCAAATATGTGTCCACACATTCTATTACAAGAACGCAGAGAATTGGAAGGGGTAGTTGTACACCCCGAATAAGACCATAAATTGAAGTAATTTGACAAACAGA
>JAQGAP010000440.1:0-35365 GCA_034697805.1 Orchesella bifasciata | reverse complement strand
ATGTTTGCGTAGGTTGTTTCATATATGCACAATATACAAACACCCTTCAATGTTCTTTGTGTGAAACAAAGGACCAAGTACAAAAACATTTAATTAAACCTGAACAAGTTAGGCATTTGCTGATAAAATTGTGATGCGCGCATTGTAGGTGTCGACAACAATTCTATTCTCATACTGCGTGCTAAGACTTTCAAAGACTAATTAATGCAAAGTCTAATTCAGGCAAGTTATTCCGTACGCAGATTGGTCATCGCCATTCCATGCAATCATATAATCAAAGCTTTTTTTATATAAATTAGTGGACATAATTTAGAACGTATGTCAAAAATGTCTAATTAATTAATTTTTTTAACTTACAGAACCTGAAAAGGAAAGAACGAGAATATGAGCATGAAATGGAGCGTTTAGCAAGAGAGAAAATTTCTTTGCAACAAAAGATAGCTTCCCTTAAGAAGGACATGCTTGGTAAATGGGATCATGTCGATTGGCAGTCAATTGTACCGGATGATGTTGACGTAGGCATGGACTCCAGCAATGGTCCAGTATCAAACGCTGTCACAATTGAGAATCGTCGCTACTCTCACAACAGCGAGAGTCATAGCTCCGTTGATGTAATTCAACTTAAAAGTGAATCTGAGCTTGAAGACTCGGCAGACTCTCAACATCATCCACTCTCTCTCACTGTGAATAACTGCCATACAGGTAATGAACTAACAAATATCCAAAGTGGAAATACAGACTCATTTCACAGCTACTTTAGAAACAAATACAGAAACTTTAGCTAAAGTTTCTCAATTTGCGAATCCTAATCTCCTTTTTACCAATATTACAGCTGAAAAGGTCTCAGGAAAGAAGGTCTTGGGCCGAGTAAATGGAGTGAACGGAGTATCTGCTGGAGGACCTATCAGTCTAGTAACTGCTACGAAACTCAGTTCATCTCCATTGGCCGCTATAACTGTAGAAAAAACTGCAAATTCTCCTATTGGTAATTTCTTACCTCCTAAAGGAGAAAAGCAACTGGGAACTTGTTGGTGATTCCCAAACGCTTTCAAAACCACTTGTCTTTGTTTCAATACTATTGTCATTGTTCCCTTTGCAGGAGGTGCGAGTTACGTTAATACTGCTGGTAATAATAACACAGGTGAGCAATATTCAATATTAATATTCCGTATAATCAACTTTTCCTCTAAATCGCTTGTAAATTATTGGTTTTCAAGCTTCTTTTTAAACCTATTTATGACACTATACTTCCTTCCATCACCCACATGTTTACATTTCTCAACAACTGACTCGAAGTTTAATTCTAAAAATCATCTTTTTCTTATGTTCTTACAGGTTTTTCAGTTTTGAACAATGCGACTCTGGCGATGAACTCAAATATGGATGTTGGTCAGTATTACGAGGAAGAAAAATTTTGTAAATGACAAGTCTAGTCCATGTAACTACATTACTAATATTCAGTTACTGGTAATGAAATAAGTACCTATTATTGTTCTAATTAATACAATACAAATTTAGATAGTTATTTAAGGTTAAGGTTAGTATCTTATAAAAATCAGTTATTAAATTATAAATTGATTAAAAACAGAAAAATATATATTAAGATTGTAATTGTGTTTCTAATCCAATTCTGCGCGTATAAAAAAACTAATTTTTAAAAACAACAGTGAATACACATACATCACACAAAATCCAATAATTGTGGAAGACATCAATAGAGAGTGAATCAACGCAATGTTTTTCACCAACATTGTATATTAAATTAGTGAGTGATCCCATCCCACAAGTTAAAAAAACAATGAAAGAGTATACCAAAAATGTATAATATATATACATGCAATACATAATATGTTATGTACTATAATCTCAAAAATGTCAGCATCAACCTTCAGTAACATTTGTAAAACGTCTTATGTTATGTCAGTTATGTACCCAAGCATACATCAGATAGAGATACATAATACATCGCTAGAAACAAAATCTCCAAAAAACGACTTTAAATTTACATTACATCTTGTGAGGATTAATGTAACAAAAAAACTTTTTAGATTTTTTAGTTCAACTTTACAAGTTAAGTACATACAAATTAAAACACACAAAAACAAAACAAATATATATATATATTAATGTCATACAAAAACCAGTTATTATTTATAATTTACAATGCTAAATATATATATGTTATTGTTGTGTATTCACTGGCAAATATCCCTGTGGTGTAATTAGTTAATTATTGTGTATGTACGTTTTTATTTACTGTAGCTATACTAGGCGGTGTAATACTGATGATTTCCTGATGATGATTTCTTGTTTGTTATTATTGTTATTATATTATTATTATTATTATCAATAATATTGTCACTGCACACAGTCTGATGAAATATATAAATTTAAATACATACATGCATCACATTTTAACGACCCAATATTTACGCTATTTGTAGTTAGGTTCAATTTAATAAGTATGTATAAAATGAAAAGCATAATTTCTTTAATTGCTTCGGTGTCCGGTGCTGGTTTGATTTTCTTTCTTTCTTTATTCTCCTTGTCAGTCATTCGGAAGTGGTTGAATAACATTTCCTCTCAAGTTTACCCCTCTGCTGGTAATTCAATCTGCAATGTTGTTAATTAATTTATAACAAAGAGTATAGAGTATCGTTACTTAAACACGTTTCCGTTCTTGCTACTCATAGAACATAGTTTCCTTATCCACACTATTCATTTTCTGATGTGTGTTATTGTTGCGACTCATTGTGACACCGTTGACCAATCTAACATCCGTGTGTAGTAAGGAATACTTATTCGACTCACTAAAGTAAAAGCTCGGGATAAAAGTAAGGAAATGACGAGTTGGGGAAAGTTCAGGTAAACTTTTTTTTACTCTGTGGCTTTCCCCTGGTTTACTATTGAGAAATGGATTCAAAAGCTAAAGTAATTGCTTTCACTTTTGCTCCCAACTTTTTCATTGGAAACATAAATCATGTAGGAGCTCTTTGGTCGTATGGGGAAACCTTTCATATAAATACAAAAGGAAGCATTGCAAACAGAACATGGTCGACATCAATGGCTCATACACACATACACAGACATAAGGTGATTGAAGAGTAACCACACAAATGTGTAAATTGTTTTAATTGGTCCTTTTACAATTGTAGCTGGTACTTGTATTTATTACAAACTATTTATAATTTCCACTACTTTATCTCCACCTCCATATTTTTTTAATTTAAAAGAGAAAGTAGAGACAGGGATACTAAGTTTCTCAAGTGAAAAAGGAAAAAAAAACGAGACTGTTCCTCCGAGATCATGTTTTTTTCTTTCAGTGATACCCCTTTAAAATGAGAAAGGGAGCGGTGTACACATACATTTTACACAAACATAATATATAAATACAGATGTTACTAAACATGTTATACAAAAAAAGCCGACATAGGAAACCTTACATAACCTACATCACATCCATGCATAATTAAAAACTAAAAAGTATATATGAGTGACGGCGTGTTTGCAAAAATATTACATTTATCTAAATACCTGTGTTTGATATTGTACTAGCTATCAACAACAAGATGAAGTTGAAGAAGAGGAAGAAAAGGAGAAAACCATGTTCTAAGCTGTTAAGAAATCTATTTGTAGGATTGATATATATACTCAGAGCATTCCAGATTGTCTTAAAAAGTATACTTAGTTTCCACACACACCTAATTATATAGGTATTTAATGATGATATACTGATATCAACTTTAAAAAATCTATTTAAGTCTCTAATTTAATACATACATAGGTTGACTACTAACACACACAATACTGAGAAGAAAGAGAAGAGCAATTTTTCTGAATTGTGTATATATAAACAGCAACAACAACAAATGAGTGAATTGATTTGAATTGAATTGTGCATGAATGTTTTTCTGTATTGAATTGATGATGATGATAATAAGCGAAAAAAGAAAGCAAAAAAAGATGAACTAATTCTGCTTACAACAAAATCTGCTTTTTTTGTGCTAAAAGTAATAAAAACCATGTGTACTATTATGTAATGGAATACATAAACAATAAGCATAATACCCTGACATAAAAATCAACATTGGTGAATTAGTTTATACGATGATTATTGATCATACTATTATTTACATGTGTGTCGTAGCAGCATTTTTTTTTCTCTGTGGTGATGGTTTTGAGAAGATATCATAGAATGACTATGTATCTCTTTTAAAAACTATACAAAACATCCAATTTACAAATGTCCATAAAAATTAATTTAACTATGATAGTAATATATAATATATACATATGTGTACATGTGTGTATTTTCTTCAAAACATTATGTGATTGTCGTCATAAGAAGTAAAAAAGAAAATGAAATCATAATCATTACTATAATTACCATATTTACCAGGTTAAATATGTATACAAGTAGGCCGATATGATATACAAATTAATAATTCAAAAACTAATTAGTACCACATAATACCGTCAGTGTCACAAAAAAAGGATACAATTTTTAAAAAAAGGAAAAATCAAACGTCAAACGTAAAGATTTTAACACGCGATATTTCACCTAGAGTATCTTGTGTATACACAATCTGTCTAGGAGGTTACAAAAAAGAGAAAATGAATGTGGGATGATGGAATGCAAAGGGAAAAGTTGTTTTGAAAATGGACTTTTAAACCAAAAAGGGAAACGTATTTAATCCATTTTTACGATTGATTCGGACTGATTTTTCTTCTCTGGAACTGGCTGACTATATATATGATATAATTATATAATATATATACATATGTATTAGGTTTGTAATATATTTATTCAGTATCTCCTTCAGAATGTCATTCAGTAACAGGAAGAGACAAAATATTGAATTACTGCTTTTACTACTGCACTGACTACGAATGGAGACAGACTATTTGAAATACTAGCTGCAGCTTTATGTTTGAAATAATATCTCTTATGAACTCCAGCTGCAAACAAAGGAGTGAAAAAATATGAATTGCAGATAGTTTGTCAAGTGGTCTATCTGTCTTCGTACCGGTGCGGTATCATATTCATACAAAGTAATTATATTATTTACCAGAGAAAAAGCACATGCCAGTAAGAAATTAATTAGTTAATCGTTAATTAAAAATAATATCCAAACTATTTAAATGAGTAATCCCCGTGTTATAATCTCTACGAATATATCTCTATAGCTACATTACTACATTCATAATATTGCAATAGCGTCCAGTTGTAAACTAAGGAGTAATGAAATATGAATCGTAATCCTGTGTGAATAAAAACGAATATATTATGATTCATTACGAATTTTAAAAACAAAGAAAACAAGGCTGCTGCTATCAAAGATTGTCTACATTTCCCCGCATACATGTGCACACACACACACCGTTATCTTTTCATTAATATAATATAATACTTACATCTACATTTATTGCATACACTTTCTCCATCTTGTCTAGACTGTCAGTCATCATGTTACATATCTTACAATCACTCTAATTAATCACTCCTTCTTAAACAATGGCTACACACGAGCCTACGAATTTGGATGCAGACGGACGTTGAAACTTGAAGCGTCGCTACCTGCTGCCCTACGAAGAAAATTGTTCCGTGTTTGGATCGAATTCCCCTTCATACAAACACTGAAAGCTCAGATGCTATAATCATTAACATGAAAAGCCAAAATAACCATGCATATAAACCAGTGTTGTTGCCCCGTCTCCGATTTCCCAAACTCATGATTCCAAAACTTGTGTTTGAATGATGGTTCATGCATTACAAAATAATTGGAAGACACAATCAAAAACTTGCGGTTGGTTATCTTTCTCGCAGTTTTACTTTCGAATTCTTTCTGGTAATACATAACAAATATCCATCGGCCAATTTACAGTATTACAGTACACTGTTTTAATAATCTAAACTACGATCACATTGATATTATTCATTTTAATAGTAGCATAATATGATTTACACTTACGTATTATATATATCGTTTCATATTCTGTGAATCTTAATGCATATACACGTTTCTCTTTAATATGTGTGTTTTTGCATATGTATTTTTCAAGTATTGTTTTTTCTCTTCTATCCAGCTTCATATTCATTCAGAACTAGAGCATACAATTTTTCTTGAATCGACGCTCAACTTTTTTTTGGCTACATAGAAAGAGGGAATAATATCGATCATTTAATGATGCGAGAGTTTTTTTTGTGCAATTATACAACATGATGCTAGCTTAGTCGTTCACGGCTGATATTATCAATACACAGGTAAAATATTTTCAACAAGCAATTAACTTTCTCCACCGGTTTTCCCTAAAGTATAAAAGATTTGAGCAGAACCTGTCTGCACGGAGAAAAAACTTGGAAACCTCGATCAGCTCAGACAACAACCCATTTGGCTGATAACAGTAATATTGTAAACTAGGTTTATGTCGGTTGCCAAACAACTTTTTCATTGTTTCAGGAAAACACTTAATTCACTAAAATTTTGGATTTGTTAGTTATCTACTAATACTAACTAACTGCGCAGATTTGTGTAAACGGATGTAAGGATAAGAAGAGGCATAGTTTTGAACATAAAAACACGCTGCTACCCCTGTAACAATTGTTAACTGCATTTACCACACCACCATATTGTCATGTTATGCTTACGTACATACGTTTTTGGGTTCTTTTGCAAGTTTTTGATGCCGGAAACATTAGAGTGCTGAAAAAATCATCAACAGATTTAAATGCGGTCAAATAGTAAGTAAAAACGGAGACGACAAGATTACAAGCTTGCCTTTTATATCAAGGTAAATGTTGGATGGTGTAACTTGTCGCTCTAGAACTGAATGAAGCCCTCTTGTTTTCTCTTTATCATCATGAAACTCTATAAATGACGGTATAAATGTGTTTGTTATAATCATGTCGTAATTAAAATCATTAAAGAACTTAAGTATAGAAAGAATATCCTCCAATTGAATAAAATGATGTTATGTTGTAATCCCCTCAAATAATCTTATTATCCGACCAATGAATAAAAGTGGGATTTTTGTTTTTTAAACGATAATGTAAGTGTAATAATAAAAGGTTGCACTTTGGTTGAGACATATAATGGAATCACAAACTTAATCAGCCGGACGTTTCTCACTGTGCTTGCGTGTAAACTCTTCAGCATTTTTAAAGAATTTCCTACGATCCTTAACATATTCTTCAGCCAAATCCGCACGCAAGGGATGCTCAGGTTCCGGATCGTTTACGAGTGCCACAAGAGCCTGGATCACTGTGAAGGAATTTCATATTTTAATACTTATTCATGATCTTACATTATGTACTACATTCATTCCTAAATCTGGATTGACTATTTCAGACCATTATAAATATATTTAGTAATAGTTCATTTTATAGAAATGCTACGTACCTTGATCGGTTTTAGTAGCAGGCTTCCAGTTTTCAGCGCTAATGATTGGCAGACATACTTGTCCTTTTTCATCAATATTTGGATGATAAATTTTGGTCTTGAAGTTAATTTTTGGAGGTTTAAACGGATACTCCGCAGGGAAATTTATTTCAATCTTAAAGGCACCTTTATTGTAAGGAGCATTTTCCTGGAGAAAAATCATATCACAAAAATTAGAGATTTCCAAATACGTAACTTTTTTCCTTTACTTTACATATATTTCTTGACTTACGGGGACAATCAACCCCTGCCAGTAAAGAATGTTGGATTCGTCTACGCTTATATCACGAAAAGCTCTTACTCCATTGGTACGGAGATCCTGCAGCTCCTACAAGATACAATAATCATGTATTTCATAAATCGGCTTTAATGGTATTCAGGCGTTAGTAATGAATTCTACTGAGTAAGGAAAGGGGCGAAGTGAAAACTTACTTTTTGAAGACGTCTTGTAGCAGCCATGTTTTTGACCAGTGATTAAAATGTGACCTCTGTATAACAATGGGAAGTACTGATGGGTTAAAATACCGGTTTCGGATGACTATGTGGTGAAGCTGATTACTTTAAGTCAGTTCCTGATTCGTCTGGGGAAAATCTGTTCGGATTCCAATATACTTGCATATTAGTATATAGTGATATGATAAAACGCAAAAAATAAATCACTAAAATTAGAAAGCAACCCTGCAAACGCTCTTAGGGAACAAAAAATGCCCCACGGTAAGCAATATATGACTCATTTTTTGAATCGTGATGGAAAAGGGATTCTACGCTTTTCGTAATTGGCCATGAGAGGAGGCTGCGTACCCTGGATTTCTGATCTTGTAAGTATAATACCTACTTAAATGTAGAAACCCTACTCTTGCATGACAAACTGCAGTTTGCTAAAGTACTGGACACACATGCCGTGAGGAAAAGTTAGTTGAAGACTTGTTGAATATAGTTTTCTTAATACTAGCGAAAGTTGGCCTTTGGTTAAACGCACAGGAACAAAATGGAAGGGCATTAAAGTAAAGAATGGGGCCGACAATCACGAGCATTTATGTTCGCAGTTCAGTGTGATATTTCAGTTGCAACTTTTATAGTTCTGAGAAGGAGCAACACAGCCTATCATTTGAGAGGAGAGCAATATCCAACTACAAATATGAATAGGTACATGGTGCAGGTGTGCAATTCGGTGTTATGTCAAATTATTTACGGAGAGCAAGCAAATGTATAGCAACAGTGCAAAGACAAAAAAGGAGCGTAATAATTTCGGGTGATAAAATACGCTGAATACTTGCGTACATATGTGCATGAACCAAGACCAATCCATATCTCAAACAAACACCTTCAATAAAAATTGATAGTTAATTCCAAAAATACTCATTGCATAAAGTCAGCGTACATGACTGAAAAGTGAAGAAAAAAATTAGCAAAAGGCTGGGCAGCTATAAAATGTGTTTGTGTAATGCACGAATATCGTGCAATGCGAAGGAATTTAGCACGTTTATATATGTACTAATGGCATATAGCGGAGGAAGGAGAAGGAATAAATCTTTTTAAGAAATCTATTGTCAATGAGTATAAATTACATTGTGCATGCTTCCTACGAATGAGTGCGTAAGAACTAATTGTGATAGGAAGCATTACTATTTCTGACTGAGGCACTAAATAATTACTTGTTACTAATAAAATATCAAAAATTTGCAACCAACAGAGCGAAAACATGTCTCACCTCTTACCTTCTATCTTTTCCCCCCAATATTTTTGACAGCTCGATCTTCTCCCTGTCGAGTACATTAAAAAGAGGGTATTAATTTCGAAATTTGCAGTGCAGTCAACCGTATCAATGACACTAATCAAAGTAACATAATATTTAAGTTACTACGTCTTTATGAATGAAAATTTAGAAGGTTGCTGTTGAAATTGGTAATTGAAAAACGAAAAACACCCCACGCTTACAAATCCTTGATTTTGACGACTGTTTAATCCTATCTTTAAAATTGTAAAACTTCCTTTTCACAATACAGTTAGCGGCACAAACTGTTAATATTCTGCAAGTTTGCTCAAATTCCATATCCTATCTATCCCATGACTTAGAGTCTGCTTGACACGCTGTCCGTGTAAAACCGAATTATTAGTGTAAAATTATGTTACCTTTAAGTAGAAAGTATGCTTCCTGACCACGTCTTCTCGTCGGGATGGATCTTCAGTTTTTTGCTTAACAAAACGCTAGCTTCAGTTCAGTTCTGTACCATGGAGAAAGTCACCTTACATTTAAAAGTATGGACTTGACTTGTTTTCAGTTCAGATCCTATGCGATTAATAATTAAAATGATGAGATCTGTTGTTAAATTTGATTTAACTAAAACTTAAGCATATACAAAGTAACTGTAAAATACGCGCTAAATATCAAGGAAATGTTAGTAATTTGAATGGATTGTTTTATTTAATTTATTTAAATCTATTCTCCTAAAAAAAGTTTCCTCGTCTGTTATTTTAAATATTTCAAGTCTTTCGGAACGTTTTACTATGTGATGTCTCCAGTACGGTGCACCACATATTTCTACCCATATATCCTGTCCGTTCATGAAGTACGGTGCCGTGTCTGTGTGGTATGATTCAGGGGGTAAGTACAATGCTATCAATGCCAATGTTCTTCACCGTATTGTAGTAACCGTATGTATTGAACCTTTGCTTTATGTATATGTGTGAGATGATATGATGACTAAAAAATAGGCTCAGTAATACGGTTTTACTTTACAGAAGTGAGAAGAAACTGTGGAAATGTTGTGGGAATACTAGCCAGCCCGTCACGCTTGTGGGAAAATGCAGAAGTTCTGCGTAAAACCGAGGGCAACTTATCTATGCGAACTAAATGTACATTAATTTTCATAAGAAGCTGAACTAAATGATAAGCAATAATATTTTGCCATTTCAACGAAATAATTGCAGCAATAATATGATTCGAATTTATCTAAAAAAAATTTCAGAGCTTTCAATTAAATACAAATTTCCAATTCCGATGTCAGTTTTCCAAATGCTTACTCATTCGATCAACTAAATGTTGTTTATTAAATTGCCCCAAACGTGCAAATTAAAACATGACAGGTAAATGTTATTACTTAAATTGCTTTTAGAGCTATTTAACAAGCTAATAAAATAAGTTAAAAAACTACCACCATTCGGGCGGAATTGTGGATTTCTGGATTTGGGTTAGTAAAACATGATAATTCTGCGAGAAATGGGCGCGGTTTTTGGAAATCAAAAATGTACTAAATGCATCTCGTAATATTCTATTCTCCCTGTTTTTGTTTGCTTCAGCGGCTGGCCTTAACATTGAAGATATTGATACGTCGAAAAATTCTCTGGTGTGCTTGCAAGGAATCAAATGTCGTAGGATTAGGTTTAATGCTAATTTTGAATCGTTTAAGCTACTTGTATGTTCTCTAAGTTTTGTAAAAACTACCAAGATCATTTAAATAAATCAATTGGCAATTAGCTATTTCAAGTGTAAAATAATTACCGTAATTGAAAACGACATTGACATAATTCACGGCGTTTAAGAAGTTTAATGAACTTGAGTACCTACCCATCTGCATACATGTACAGCATGATAAAGGAAGATATACATGGCAGTTCTCAGCATTCATAGTTTGGAGAGGCAGCGGGGGCAGGGAAACGAGCATTTTATAAGATGGTATAGGAGGTTAGCAATGTATAGACAGATACAGTGGAGATGTGACGTGCACAAATATATAGCGAGTCATCACATCTATAGTTAATTTTTCTGAAAGACTTAAATATTTTAAACATAGGGAAGGAGGAGCTAGTACGGTTAGAGCATTTAAGAACTAACTAACTCATTAAAATCTGTAGTATTTCTTTAGTGTATATTTAGTTACTATACCTAGGTTATAAGTGTATTTATATCAAAAGAAACCGATTATTTTGGTGAAAACGGTGTAATAAACGATCTCATCATTTCAATCGCAACAAGAAAAGATCTGGCTATCGTAAACTGTACAGGTAACACCAACATTAATCTCTCAATTCCAAACACGTTACTGGGATAATTATAAGGAAGTTTACTCATAGTGCAATCTCAACCAGCGCAACTCAATTAACAGTTTTATTTTGTTTTTGCCAAAATGCATGTTGTGTGCTCAAGGGAAAGTGTAGTTTTAACGTAAAGTACCATCAGATTCCCTCTGTTATTGACATATCTTTCTCTCTAATGCGCATTTTATAGTTTAATTCAAGATTTCCCAAACGCAAACTTGTGTACCCTGGGTGCAATCGTAATTATACAAGAGTTGGAGGACTCTTGCTAATTTATTGTCTCATGATTCTAGCAACGTATAGCATAGCAGTATTTATTCACATTATAACGGGAACAAAGGACATGTCCCCAATTAGTTTCATGTGATAAAGGATAAACTCGTCTTAAGTACGTAGTATGCATTATGTATATGAACATAATATTGCATGCTATGTACTTAAGAACTCTGCTGTGTTTTGTTTTGCTCGTTGACTCAACTATTTCCAGAGGAGCGCTTAAGGTTTTTTCTTCATCACAATATTATTAACTCGAGTTCATTAAATGCAAACTATGCATCTTCAATTAAATTCTTGCAGATTTTAATTATTAGTGGGGCGTGGGGCCCAATTATTTATTACGTCATTGATAAAACATCGATGATAAGTAGAGCAGTAGCAAATCGCCCTGTCCAAAATATGCACACTCATCGTTTCAGTTGCTCTTACAGTAATATACACTTTTTTTTTAGTTTAAAGACTAGTTAAGTCATTATAAGTATCTGGAATATATTTTACGTGGTTAATACTCACATTATTTAATGTTTCAGGTATCCCATTGTCATAATATATGGTACCCTTGTATTTGTTTGCATGCCTGTTACGCTCAACCAGTGAGGTTTATGAAAGAAGCGGAGTAGACAGGACGAGGATAACGTGAAGCGTGGTGAGTAATGCAATTCCTTGTTAACTTTACAAAAAAATCATACAAAACAAATTTGACGTATGGTGACAGATGCAAATGAGCTTTAATGCAAATGCAGGGGCTCATCGTCAGTTGAAGATAATGCATCACATGGTAGACAGTTAGACCAATAGAGCCTTCCATATCTTGCATTCTAATTTGCATGATTTTAAGCGTCTGGTTCTCCGTTCCAGCACTCCCAATGAATGAGTGAGGTACATTCTGCTACTATTGTAAAGCAAAAACGATAAGGTTAGGGAATACCACAGCAAGTGTTTTGGAGAACGGAGTCGTTGGACTCAAGTTGGACTGGAAGGTGCAATCATTTAAATCAGATTGAAATTTTGTGTAGATATAAGTTCTAATGTCTTTGTATAATGATCAGTACTGTAGTATATTACAGCTTTAAGTACTAAACTTTAGTTTCAGCAGTGGTTCAGCTGTAGTAGCATACACTGAAAAACTGTGTTGTACATGATTATAGGACTTTTATGATCAGAGGCTTAAGTTGGAAATTATGGGGATGAAAGCGAGATACAATTAACATAATTTTGAGGCTGTCTTCTCACTTGTTCAACGTTTTTGTTAAACACAATTCAGTTAAGGGACAAAGCCTACTTATTTATGTTAAAACATCAAAGAAATGAAGATGAAGGTATGATGGATACATACATAAAACTGAATGATGCTATTGTTTGTTGGTCCAGAATTGCTAGAGCTTATCATGAAAGGTACTAGGTCTTCCATGCTGAACAGATTTGCTTTTGAATAATTATTAGCTGGTGCATTCCGCACTCTCTTAACTGAAGTCTTTCTGACTGATCGGCCAACAAAGCAAGTTCTAAGAAGCTGGTCTGCCATCTTGAAGTTTAGATAATCGACAGAATATTAGAGATTGATCGAGATTTTTTTGCTGTTTAGATGTAGAATTTTACGGTATTTGGTTATAGCAAAGTTTTTGCATCATCTCTTACGACAAATTTGTTATTTTGTAGATATTATTAATTTGAAGTAGTACAGGTGAATTGTTATAAATATTTCAGATTTTGATTCCACAATGGCAACGAGCATTGAAAAAATTAGTATGGACTTAAAGGCAGAGTCATCCAGTGGCAAATGCCTTGTTGAGACTGAACATAAGCCTGATTTGGACGGCACTACCTTTCGGAAACCTTCGGGGCGAAAGAAGAGGATTTTATACGATCGCGTAAATTTTATTGAATTTTATATACCAATATATCACTTTTAAACCAGGAAAAACTATATTATTTTTAACCTAATTTTTGTATGTACCTTATGCCCATTTAGGAATTTCTTATAAAGTGCTTCCACAGCCCCGCAAGCGCTAAGAAACCTTCTGGCTTCCCCATTCCACACTTAGATTGTACTCTTGGTGCATCAAAAATAAAGCGTTTACCGTTATCTGCTCCTCAACAACAAGCGTATCTTCCGTAAGTTAACACGGCATGTATTCTCAGACTCCATAGAAAAAAATAATTTCATTGCATGCAAATAAATATACCTTTTATTGCAACAACAGGCCAAAACGGAAGGAAGAGGGGGCTAAACGAGATAGGGATGGGGAGGACAACATTAGTCTTCGACCTCATAGTGGTAACTTTTCAGGAGGTTGTGGCCCTAACCTAACATCCCCTTCTCATGTACCTTCTACCAGTTCGTTTTCAAGAATTCATACGCATGAGGAACCTTCCAAGGGCTACGATAGGGACAGGGACAGGTAAAACTATTCGTATTCAAATTAAAGCACTCTAGCAGCACTAAAACTGACTCATTTTTCAAATTGAAATTTTACAGGGACTTTCATCGCAACAATTTCCGATATGGTGGTGGGCATAATAGAAGAGACATGAATGATAGGAACAGAGGAATGGACAGGGACAGAGATCGTGAGATGGATAGGGATCATCGCGATCGAATGAATAGGGACCGCTTATCTGGAAGCAACCACAGGGGCAACAACTGGTCCAATGATGGACAAGACTCGGACTGGTCGCGGCGCCGGAACGGTGCACATTTTCCGCGCGATAGAGATTATAACACGAATTCCAATAAGCGATACGGCCACGACAGACGGGATGATGAAGAGCCGGAGTGGTTTTCAGGTAATTAAAATGTCAAACTACATTTTAATATGGCATTTCAAGGATGTTTTTGTTTTTACTAATGTAACAAAAAATTTAATAGGTGGGCCTTCGGATCGACACGAAACAATTGAGCTGCGAGGTTTTCTGGATGATGACCGCAGGGATAAGTCTGATGACCTGCGAAATGGATATGAGAAAGAAAGTTTGGAGCATAATGGGGAAATTGACTCAGGTGGTGAAAGCGCTAAAAATGATAAGTCTGGTGAAAGTGAAAGTCCCATGGACCTTAGCATTGAGAAAATTCTTAAAATGGATCATATTCCAGGAATTTTACCGGTATTACAATTTTGCTTTACGATATAATTTCAAATTATTCATTGGCTATTAACTTCTCTTATCAATGCAATGCTTGTGACTTTTGAAGAATGACATGCTGGAATCTGAAGAACCGAGTGGTAGCTCAAGGTTTAGTCAATTTTTCAAGCGAAACTCAGCTACGCCAGATCCTGGACTGGTTAGAGCTGCGCACTTTGAACAACATGAAAACAATTCACACACAAACAATGGAGGTAGCACACATTCTTCATTATCAAAACAAAATAAGTAATACTGCATTGGAAACATGATGATTTTAATTGAATTCTTTCGTTAATTCTAGATAAATCCAAGGCTGTTCACGAAATGGGAGAATTACTTCGTAATATGCTAATAAAGAAGAATGCTCCCGTCGAGTCAACCCCTGATCCGAAACCAAAGGAAGCTGCCAAACCTTCCCCCGCGACTAAAGACGATGTAGACGCTTTCAAGAAATTAGTTACGCCATTGGTAAGCAAACGTTTAAATCGTGCTTAAATGAATCACTGTTAAACGATTTATTTGTGTTAATTAAGTGCTAAAAATATTGTTTTTGCATATTTTTAGTTGGAGAAAGTACTCATGGGCCCTGCAGCTAGTAAGAAGGCTTCCGGAAAACCCCCAGGAGGTGAACAAGGACAGGCACACCAGGGTGGGAACGTCATGGACCTATTTAAGACACCTCCCCAACAAAACCAGCAAAAATCTCAGTCAACGCCTGTGCCAGAAGATGGTCCTCGTTCTAATCCCCTACAGGACATTTTCAACAACATGATGAATAAGCAGTCGGCTCCCGTTCAACCACAAGAAGAAGTTATACGAATGACCCCGAATCAAGCTCTGCTAATGCTGCCTCCAGAACTCCAGCAACTAGTCTTGAACATGAACGTGTCACAAAATGATTACATAATGCTTGTCAACTGTACGCTTAAAATTCTTAATAATAAAACCATTGCATTATTTTATCTGGGGTCATTTGCCAATAATATTTGATGTGGACTATGTCTAGTGGCTAAATCCAATGAGTGGACCTTCCGTAGCGTTTTAAATGGTGTGATGTCGACCCACGTTCCCCCGCAACAACATATGGCGTATGTTGGAATTTTTAAGTTGCTTATTATTGGAGCGGTGAACCTTCCAGGTGTGGTGGTTATTAACCCTAATAGTCAACCCATGCATCCAATGCCACAACCTATGCCCAATCATCGGCCTCCGAATTGTAAGTGCAAACTTTGTTCATTAACTTTTTTATTGAATATAATCTTGAATATGAACACCGCTGCTAATAACATGTGTCTTGTTTCTGTTTTTTCCTTTAGTCGAAAAGATCATGCAACGGCCAAATGATGACGGGCCAAAGGAGATGACAAAGCGCAGTGCTACTCCTGTTTCTAGTATGGCATTCACCCCCACCTCTGTCATGCGGAAGATGACAGCCGATGGGGGCAAATCTGTTCCACCGACAAATCCTACCGGATTTGTTCCGGTGCCTATCTCAGGCGGCTTGTTACCCACACCGCCCACTACCGCACCTGTGATTATGAATTCCAATAATCCAAATCTTGCTTCTCTGATGTCGACTATGGCTAGACCACATCCACATATGCAGTTTCGGCCAGGTCCACCTCCAATGGGTGAGATATAAATGTCTATAGTTAAATTTGTCTGTTCTGCTAAATAACTAACTCATGATAAATGTTTGTCTCAATAGGTTTTCCACCAAATAGCGGCTTCCATCCATCTATGATGACGGCAAACATGCATGGCCAAGTGATGATTCCTCCTCAATTTCAAAACATTCTTCCTAACCAACAACCAATCTACAACAAGTCCGAAGAGAATTGACAAGTTAATTTTTCGTGCGGTTGAATTGCCGTGTCAAGTCATGCTAACTCTTGCGTATATATTATCCAATACAGATACGAAACTCCTCTCAACTGATGTTACAGATCAGTCGTACAACACAAAAAAAACTCCTTTCATATTAAAGTACCTTTATGAAAAATGTTCGTTTCGTCAGTTAGGTATTAAGTATTATTGTTTAATACCACAGCGTTTTTTGAATGTAAGCTCGAATTCACAGACGGCGTGAATTCTAAAAAAATCAATAAATCAGTGCAACAAAACGAAACTCTATATTTTAACTTTTTAATTAACTTCCATCTCATCTTTGTCAACACAGCACAAAAATTTACTTTGACCTGTCCCACGTAACGTGACGACGGTCACATTTGGTAAGGGCTCCAATCAGGCGTGAAATACTTTCGGTGGCTTCACCAAACTTTATTTTGTTGGATAGGAATGATAGATCCATTTCTTCCAGATCACTTTTCCTCTTCATGTGGCATCTGAATTATAAGATCAAGAGAGAACGTTAATTATGTATTTTGAAAATACATCGGGTTAATTAGTCACACGTAATTACTTAAATACTATAGGATATAGGATATTGCCAATAACAAATGAGCTTGCCTCTCTTTGTCGTGCACATTACTCCTAGAACAAATAATGCATTCTGTACAATCCTCCAATGCATACTTTGCAAAAATCCGTTCGCAGAACGCGCAGATGCCAGCAAATGCTTTCGGATGAAGTTCAAAGTCATTGTCCACACTCAAATAAGATGTTTGCAACTCTGTCATTTCGTCGTCTGTGAACTGCCTCCCTAATACCTCCGTTAGGGCTCGTTGGAGTGACTATGAAAGCCAAATTGACACTTGAAGACAAGTTATATCTATTATCATACCAAACAGCAACTATTATCTAATGCATTTTGCTTTACCTTCACTGTTATTGATTTTCCCGTGGGATTCTCTAATATTCGATACCTTTGGTAGACCAGATTGTACAGATGGAGACGCGGCTCTGTGATGGTAACGTATTTTTGCAAATACTCGATCGGGTTTAATTCTACGGGAGATAGAAAGGAAATGGTGAGAGAAAATTCAATTTATGCACTAATTCGTCAATTTACGTCTGTGATGAAAGCAAAAGGGAAAAAGAAAAGGGAGAGAAAGTTGTGGCTAAGATTTGCATATCCAAATCCAAAGATTTTCTCATTACCCCGTAAAAGCTTTGAGTTTGATGGAACCCCAAAGGTTGCGCTACTTCGAGTCCATGTTCTTGGATACGCCAACCAAGTCTCTTCTGGCATTGATATTGACTTGGTTTTAAAATCAGTTGAATACTTTTGAAGATCAGATGACAGAGTATCTATTTTTTCATCTAAATTCTCCATTTCCTAAAAGATACAGAACTTTCTTGCATTTCCAGATAAACACATGATTCATGCTAAGACTTTAATGTTTAGCGATAATGACCTTTTGACTCCACCGTTCCTTGCTTAAATGTTCATCCAACACATCCCTTAGACTCCTCCTATGTTCCCTGTCACATGAAGGTGACTTGCTTCCAGGGTATTCATCGTTGTCCCCTTCCGCTCCTCCATCTTGATCGGCTTTGTTCAAAGTGCTGAGTTGAGTCTCTTGTAACTCATCCCCTCCGTCCTGTAGATCGCTGATACCGTCCTTTTCAATTTCCTTTTCTTCAGATTCCTTTCCATCGTCTTTTGCCTTTTTCTTTCGACCATGTCTACGAAGTTTCTAATGACGGAAACGACTGATTGCATAAAAATTTTAAGGTGCATCTTTCTTTTGTAAAGGAAACTGATTCTTACTTTTGCCTTGCTTGTGCTAGCTGAATCAAAGGCCGCACCTGAGTTTGCATCCACCATTAGGTAATTTCTTGGTGATGGCTTCACACCAGACTTTTGACCCAGCAGTGTTAATACAGATTGATGCAGTGGGGGCAATGTGAGCTGTAAATAAAAGGTTGAGAGATTTTAAGGGTTGACAAGATTTTGCACAAATAATAAGATGTAAATTTTCTTTTTTTATAGTCATTAAAACTATCGGCATGGTTAATTCATGCACAAAGCAAATAATTATACCGTACAAAATTAGTTATTGAGACAAACGATTAATACTCAAGTGCATTTCTCACAGTCAAAAGTTGTCGAGAGCGTGGTGGCTCTTTAACCTTCTTTTTCTTCTTTCGTTTTTTGATTATATCAGGCCCAAAAGCTAATAACATTACTGAACTTTCGTCTGAACTGTAACCATCTTTGGTTTGAAAACGAGACGCTTTTCTCAACTCTTTGGTGGGACTATTGCAAGCTCGCTCAGTAAGATGAAGTTTATTTCCTTCAACTCTAATGGCTGAATTGCTTTCCCTAGCTCCAACGGACGAACTCTGAGCCACACTCGTGGAATCTTTAATATGTGGGGCAAAGTAAACCAAAGGAAAATTTTGTGTAAGATAAGAGAAATCAACTGAAGAGTTTTCATTTTGCTCATCTTTCAACTCCTCTAAATATTCATCGTCAAGCTCTATCCTTTCGTTTGACTCCAGCCTTTTCATTTTAGGTTTTAGCCTAGCACGAATAATGTTTTTGATGTCTCTGTCACTAAAACAAGAATCAACAGAATCACACTTTGCAGCACAGAGCCGTAAATTTCTCCAGTTTGTGCAACCTAACTTTTTGTAAAATGAGTTCCAAGAGTCATTCTGAAACTGTTCCACCTTCTTTTCGATGTCATTTATCGTGTTGTAGTTTTTGGAGAGGAACTGTACAAAATCGTCAGGAAGGAGGTTGCGGTGCGTTTCGTTACTATTTGTAGGGGTAAGATTCATAATGGCTTTTATTTTTCCCTGGTTAATTCCGACGCGCAAAGTACGAGCAAAATGCAGATTAGAGCTTCTTGAATGATACTTTGATAGACTTTGAGCCTTGAGTCCATACTGCGTCTATATTTATACCTGAGGTGAAATGAGAGTCATGTTTTTTCACGCATTTATTCAATCTTCAGTTATCATAGGAAGGAAAATTGAGTATTTTGTGCCAGGACTCGTTAATATCCTGTCAAGAGGTTTGAAAAAAACGGGTTGCCCTTGTGTTTCACAAAGATAAGCCACACATGCATTGAAGAAGATAGAAACAAGTAGCTCTTTACAATTCAGCTTGAAAGATAGGGCTACATAAATGTTGTCTGCTTCTTTGTGTTCCATCGATCACATTTTTTATTTAAAGAACTAATTTGCACTGGCCACCAACATAATAGCGCCAAGTGTTTGCACTCTTTGACTTAATAGCCGTTTTCTGGTCAAGAGGATAAAAGCAAAAGGCTTTCTCCACGAGAGCTGCAAAGCAAAATGAAAATCGTGCACGCAACCTTTTTTTGTGTTTGTTCAGATGCAAAAAGGTGATGTGATGATGATTCATGCACAACATATATGTATATCATGCTCCAAGTTCAACTCTGCATGTTTATCAAAAAGTATGTAAAGTGCTATAAAGTGAGACAAAATGATTTTCTTACGCCTTCCAAAATTTTTGGGCTAGACGATCTTTCATAAGCAATGGGAGATCCGGATCTATCTTTTGGTTTCTTAATTCGACTCTTTGGCTTGGTGGCTCCTTTGGGACTGGTTGAGCGTGATATGGAAAAATTTCTTGGTGTTGAATGATGGAAAATGCTTGCGGAATCCCTATTCACAGAAGAACTTCTATTGTCATAATCATAATCGCCGTATGTAGAATTGTCTACGGATTCTCCAGTTGTAAGGCTGTTTTGACGAGTGATGGCATCCACGCTTTTCACTCGCCGCAAATCCAAAATCAACACCCGCCGGTTGTGGAACTGACATTGTTTGGTGTCTGGCTCGGGAGTAACACATTTTCGTGTTTTCTCCAGTACAACACTACAAAAATAGAGTCCGTTTCATTGTTAGCATGACAGAAACAAATGCATTATAACTGCTAAATGATATTCACGTGTTGGGCAGTACCAGTAAAAAACTGGAATCATTTTATTTTTAGAAATGAAGTTATTTAGTACTAAACTCCGTAATTTTTAAATCGCGTAGTACCTGCTGGGTCGTGGGAGAGTAACAGCTCGCCTTGAATAGTGGTCAGGGGTTATTGGCCGTGAGTCTGTTTCTGTAAAATGCTTGTAAATGTCTTCCGAAATCCAGTCATCAGATTTATTGTGAGGAGTCGACAGAATGCTCTCCTACAGTTGTGTAGTTATACGAGCAAAGTATTTTAAAACATAAATTTCTTTTATCGTTAGACATCAAGCATCTATTTCCCTTTATCACCTTCAGGTGTACTGCATGCCTGCATCGGGACGAACATCCAAGTCTAAGAATAGGTCTAGCGTCCATCATACTTCTTTCTCCAAGACGAACTGCCCGACCTACGCAGCCGGTGATTATTCGAGCATCTTTTTCTGATTTCTATTCCCACACAAAACCATATAAAAGAATTAGGATTGAATGCTTTAGGATGCGACACTTTAAGATAACATGCCATAGGATTTTACACGACAAATTTTTAAACTCCGTTTTGCAAGTTTCATTCTTTTTAATGATATTTAGTTGTGAGTTTAAAAACAGACAGCTATATCTATGCAAATGTCATATTATATTAATATTTGAGATTTTGTAAACGTTGAAAATGAAAACCATAGGGAAAAACCATGATATGATACGCACTTATACGGATAGCAGGATACCTGACATTATACAAAGTCCTTTTCTTGCCCTACAAAACGAATTTGTTTGTATCACACTTTTTTTTACATATACATCCAATCCAATGCAAATCTTTGTACTTCCTTTGAAAGATAAGATAGCTTCATCCCATTGAAATGGGAGAGATAAGGAAAGTAAAGACGAAATGTCAGTACCTTACGCTTTCGTGACTTCTTTTGCTGCTGTGGTCCCTGGATTTTTCTTCGATTGGCTGCTGCGCAGGCAGCTAGTCTTAGTCGAAACATTTTTCTTCGAGATGATGGATATAATATTAATATGCTATTTAACTTGTTGTTTACTTGAAGTCTTATCGGTCACAAAAACATTACGTGTATTCTTTGTGCTGGAGCTATTGAACACAAAATTTTTGTACAGAAACCAACTGGACGTTATTATTGCACGCCGGTTTAAAATTAAAGAATGGGATTATATTTTTCGTCACACTGGTTGTCACATTAAAATTTGGTCTGTTATCACATGAAAACCTTGAAAATAAAGTAGTTATAAGACTTTTCTCGTGGAGTTTTTTTGATTCCATCTTCGCCAGCAAGATGCAAATTATGGATAAGGCCAACCATTTTTGTTATAATGAATGAGAGTTTAGCATAAATTGGAATAGTAAACATGTCGCACTCTTCTTCTGATAAATGACTTGTTTGATCGATTCCCATTTTCACTAGGCAAGCAAGTGATGATAGAGTGCAACGCAGTATTGGGTTGGGTAACTTGATATTGCGAAAGAAAATCACTTCCCATTTGATGAAACGTTCGAAGCCAAACGTGCAAGATGTATTTCAAGTATAATCATTTTAATGCTAGTTGTCGCAATTTGTTTTTTGTCACCGTTGCATGATCCAAATTCAGCGTTAGAAAACAAGGGAAATCGTTAAAAGAATCGGCTAGCTGTCTCAATTGTGTATTTAATAGAAACTCGCTCAAAAATATGCCTCATATTTCATTGTAAAGTAATAAAACATTTATGATTTAATTTGCAGAGGTTGTAACATTAAGCATTTTGACTCCATTAACCCACTTGCAAAAATAGATGCACAGCTTTCCATTCCATAATAATTTCGTCAGGAAATGTGGTGACGTCTCAGCACAATGCAGTGCACGAATCATAACAGTAACTAATGTTTCGTCAGTAGTGAGGAGGTCTTAAGTTTTTATAGAAGTAAATAATATATTTTTTCATCATATTTCCAGCAGAATAGATACCAAAATGCCACATCACAGTCACCCCAAGATCTTGAGTATATCTGTCTCGTGGTGTGCATCAACTTCATACATCATGCTTAATACATACATAAACAATTGCATGAACGGAACAAAAGGGAACGGCAAAATTGGGATTATGTGTAGTGTACTCTGAAACGGATGATGATGCGAACTTAAAAGCATGGGCAGGAGTGTGCATCTTAGATGGTAAATTCCGGCAAAAGTGGGAGATATGGGAAACCTGTAGCGACAAGTGAGATCCTCAAACTGTTAAGCAATTGTTACGAATTTCATTTCAACTGGAAATGCTTTACTGTTTCAATGCTGGAATTGTTAGAGACAAGAATTGGGTTTGTTTGAAACTTGTCGTAAAATCACAAGACACAACACGTTTACTGAAGCCATACTGAACTTGTTTCCCAGTTCATGAATTGAAGGCATAGGACAAGCCTAATTTTAAACACACGCATTCATTGTTAGGTGCATTAATGCCATTTAAGCCATCACAAGGTTGTTGGATCCCATGGGTTTGTTGTAGAAACCTTTTTGGCAAGATGTGGTTGGGGTGTTTCATTGGTAAAAACCAGAGACCGCTACCGCACCCTGCATTCTCACGAGAAGGTGACTACGTGCAGCCAGCAAAGTCAGCAATATACACATATATTTATCCACAAGTATTGCTTAGCTATGCATTGGCAGTCAGAGCTTAAATCTGTAAATACATAATATTTATACTTACTTACGAGTTACTATGAAAAGACGTACTGCCTATTGTGAGTCGTAGGTACGGACGACCGACAATTCGTATATTCCTTTTTCTGTGCATGCTCCTCAAGCTGTGGAGCTATGAGTATATCGTACTTGTTCAAATAGCAGAGCTCTAACATACCATACCATATTGGTTAATCCATGCATGCATGCATGCATAGAACAAAAAAAAAACCATTCAACTTACTTAAATATACTTGCCTATTTCTCTCGTTGTTTTGGTGTGATTCGAAATTACGCTGTCAATCTCGGCTAGTACTATCATAGAGAGGAGAAGAATAATTAAATTTGTCCATAGGACCACCATTAAAATCGCCATAGTACTATTGTTACGTCATCGCCAGCAACCACACACACATGAAAGTTTATAACATTTTTTTATACCAGTGTTTCATCATTCATGTATTTCTCTCTCTCTTCAGCTCTCCTTACACATAGTTAAATTGTATTAATTTTTGGATAGTAGCGCTGAGAAGCGCAGTCGCGTTCATACAGTATTATCATCATCATTATTATAAATACTGTAACAGAAAAGGAAGGAAACAAAAACGGAATGGGAGAACATATCACGTTCACATAGTCCAATATTACACCGACTTAAAAAAAGAACTCTGACTCCAAAGCTCGGTGTGTTGAAAAAAGAAAGGCTTACGGAATGGGGAAAAATTGTTCTCCACTCAACTTCATCATATCGACGAAGCCTACTTTGTCCTTATCTCTGTACAAATAACACGCATACTATACGAAAAGACAGAACTATTAATATTTTACAGAACTAACACAAATCTCACCCAGTGAGAGGAGAGCTAGAGGAGAAGACAGCAAACTATAATATTTATAAATTCTTGAGTGCTTTGTTTAAACTTGAGACGCAACACGTTATTATGCGGAAAAGAAAGAAGCCGATGAATGTCCACTGAGAATGAAGACAAAACAAATTAAATCATGTTCCAAGGTGGTCATTTACTTCCCTGATATGACAACGACGAGCCTGCTCCTCCTGTTATGTGATATATAAATAAAATTTACACTCTGAGGTTTCTCAGAGAAAAAGAGGCGTTTGCTGGGATTTTATAGAGAAATAAAAACGGCATTACATTAACAGTTCATACGACTCCTGCTCCTACAAAGGAGGATAAAAGTGACTAAGACTAATAGTAACTAAGGTTAAGACATGAGAGAATAAAAGACCATGCTGGAAAACCGCAGCATCTTGCAAAGAAACCGTTTGCCCTTGCCTGGGCTCCTTTCTCTGCTGGAGAGAAAATGTCCTGGTTAAACTTTGGTAGCCCCGTCACCATCATCATCATCATCATGGAACAAGTACTCACCACGGTTTGTGACGGTGTGTGGTGATAGGTGACGATTAAATTGATGACTAGCTAAAAATATTAAAATATCCAGAGTTCATAAAGTGCACTGTGGGTGCAAAATCAATCTAGGATTTAAAAAAACGTGTTGGAAATACACTTGAGTGTATTCGCCGTACGTAGACAATTCATCTAATAGTTATCATGACGCCATCATCCTCATCCAAAAGAGCCAACTCTTCCTTCCCACACATTTTTGCTGAGGTCATTTAAAGGTAATTCTGTGATTTTTAGTTTAACTCACCTAAATTTCTCTCAATCCAGTATCGTATGACGCCGTGTTGTAGACTATCTCTTTCTCCGTGCATGATACCTTTTTTAATATTTTTTTTTACTGTACTTCACTTTTGCTTTGTTCACCCCTCTCATTCTTAAGTTTCTTCAGTTGTTGCAAAATCAAAACATGGTCAACTGTTAAGAACTTTCGTTGAACTAACACGTTTACTTTTGGTGGAAGAAAATCCTTTCAGTAGTCACAACTTTGGTAGCCATTATGTTATATTCATTATATTCATGGATGGAAAGGGCTGTTGGCAAATTTACGAGTATTTATGCTTATTTAACTAGATCTCTATAATTTGCTAATCACACTATATCACACATTACTTAAGCAACAAAACTTTTAACCTCATTCTTAATAGGATAATTAGTCCTAACACAGATGTTAGCTAAGAATTTGTCACTGAAATTATTAGTTTAACAAAACAGCTTGTCATGCTAGAACACTTTTTGATGTAGATAATTGCTGCTACGTGTACTTCCATGCATTTGAAAGATTATTCAGGAGTTTACAGCTGGAAGCAGAAAATATAATTTGAAAATGTAAAATCTACGGGCATCGGACAAGGAATAATATGTTTAAAATCTAGTGATATGAAGCTTTAAAGGTTCCAACACATTTTGATCACGTCGTCACTTACATATAAGGTGAATACATTATTGAAGTAGTAGTTATAGACTTTAAAATTTGTTTAAAACTTCACTCAGATTTGAGCTACAATGAAATAATATGATTCCGTTTCTCTTGATTTAACGATTCAAGGGTTTTGACACTTAAATGGACTCAGCTGAATTAACTGAATTAGTCAGCAGTAGAACAGTTAACCTTGGACACTATTTATATACTTTAACATATAAATATAACAGAGATTTCTAAAATGTATTAACTTGCAATGTCACCGTATTTAACACAGACATAGATTGGCTGATTTATTGACATGCCCAAATCACGTATAACTTCCCACCCATAAACAAGCACTATAACTTTTAGTAATTAATGGTTTAAAGTGCGACGTAAGGTTTCCTTGAATTAACAGAAACAATAGCTTAAGACCTAGTATTCTTGGAAAACTTTCCCCCTAAATGAATGCTTGTTAACTTTAGTGTATAGGTTTTACAAGCAGATGAAGATGCCACATCAAATTTGCATCTTGCTTAATTTGGATTGATTTGCAAAATTAAATTTAAATATTTTTATAGTGCATTTTACATGCATTCCCGTATTACTAGAAGTTTACATTTATGTATTCAATTCCTTGTGAAATCCAAGCAATATGATTCCCTAATATAACATGAGTATTATGATTGAATGTTTAAATGTAGTTGTCAACTTCGTCTCCTTGCATCCACATTATACGTGATTATAATATAACGCTACCATGATACTTGATAGTATGTACATAAAGCCTAGAAACTGGACCTCTGCATTGAGGTTAATATTTATGTGGGATAAATTACAAGGTGCTTATTTGCCGCAGTATGCTGAACTAACAATTGACAATGATGGCATCTGCAAAAAATGCAATCCTGCCTCTACCCACTATGATTGGAGTTTATAGGTCATTGGTTTTGAATTTAAAGACTTTTGATAAGAACAAGCTTATATTTCATTTCAACCAAAACCATTACTTCCGCTTAGTCAAAAAAGCCGTAGTTCCATTCTCCTGAAATACATACGTAACACTGGATTTCTGTAGCTGACGTAAACGTTTAAGTTGATGAAAAGAATGAAAGCTGACATAAATGAATTTGATACTTGTTACAGATGAAAAAATGCCTTATACGTTTAAATATTGACTTGGTTGGTCTTCCAAAGGCCCCACTGATCTTTTAAAATGCATCGAGGGTCACAACATTATGGAGTCTCGTATGACTCTTACAGTCGAAGGGGTTAATAAACTGGCCATTTTTAAAATTCCGCTTTGTAGATTTGCAAAAGAATGTTGAGTGTAGTAGCTTAGCAAATAACTTTGGGGTTCCGAGTTGAGCCCGACAGTCATTAACATTTTGCTGATATTTAGGCTACCACAACGACGACGCCATGTTGGAAGTTGTGCAGCAGTTTAGGGAGTTCAAACCATACCTCAAGAAGAGGCTCCAATATATCAAGAAGACCGGTAGGGATCTCGAGCTACAAGATGAAATTGTGGAAATTAATTTCTTCCTGGAGGTCATGGGAGACATTCTTGCAGATGAGTAAGTTTTTAGGTGTAGCATTGGCTTCACTCAAATTTACATAATTTACATCTTTAAGTTTACAAATGGGGCTAAATGCTCTGATTCTAATATGAAATCCTACATTTACTAGGACTCATGGAGTGCCCCAATTGCGTAGTTATATTGACAAAATCCATGAAATGATACGTAAAAATCCTTTACCGATGACTGAGGTAATTTCACTAATTAATATAACTTTGGAGTCAGCGTACCGTTGAAAGTTGATAGGGTTTTTAATACGTATTCCCCTGCATATTACTATACAGATGTTAGGAAACCTGACCACTTTGGATCCTACAGACGAGCTAAATGACAATGACCACCCCAGAAGTCCCTCGCCGGAAGCAAGGGGGTCGGACAGTCAGTCAAATGTTCGGTTGATTCCCACTCATGGTGGTCATCGTACAGTTGAAGTTAATTTTAATTCGAGAAAGGGTAAGCGAATATGCACTGATAGTAGCGAATACAATGATAGAGTGAGATATGGTTTTTGCAACGTAACTACTTGGAATGTTGTAGACCATGGAAAACCTCCCAAACAAGAGGAGGAGGATATATGGGGAACTCAAGCACATGAAAATCAATACACTCGACGGGAAAATTTCAAAGATGTGGATATGCGACAGGGGGGCTTCTATGACAATTCGGGTAGTTCATTTGGGAGGGGTGCACGACGATGGAGTGGTGAAAATGATTTTAGTGGTGCTCGTCCTGCGGGGAGAGGACTTACGGTTGGTCGTGAATTTTCGTACATCCGTGGCCGGGATGAGTATCAACGTGAGCGTGATAATGATGGTGTGGATAGGTATGACGACAACAACTGGTTTCGAACTGACCGCAGTAGGAATAATAGACCAGTAGCAAAGAAAGAAGATGAAAGTGATTATGCCCCAAACCCTTCGTGGCTGTCTGGGCCCGGGCCAAATGGAAATTCGTATGATGAGTGGAAGCCAAAACAACACAACGACAGAGACCCCGGATTCAGACCCAACTACGACAGCAGACGACCTCCTCGAGAACATGCTGAATGGAATGGTAGTGGTGATATAAGGGGCCGCAGTGACATGCGAGAGGATAGACAACACCAACCCCCACTTCATCATCACTCTCACCATTATGAGCGTCGGCCCTCTTCCGAAACACGGCGAGACGAGAGGAATGATGACTATCTTTATGAGAGACGACCAAGGAATGATAGACCTCACGAATCCTCCACACGTCCAGATCTAAATAAGTCTTCAGCCGATTACAATCATGGACCCAGTCACAGTCACGGCAGAAGAAGGGAAGACGATAGTGATAATATGCACATGAGAGGTCGCATGGATGGGCAATATCCTTCCCATACTGCGTCCCCAAACATAATGAACCCCATGACCAGTATTCACATGCCACATCCACCCCCTGGGGCAATGGGCTACAATGTTGGCCAGCCACAGCATCAAATGCATTACAACAGTACCTCAGTTATGCCACCGCCTCATTTTCCTAGCGTTTCTTCGCCCTTACTTCCTTTACCTGTTCCTAATGTTTCAAATCCTAGAATGAATCTCCCAATGCAGAACGTCCCGCCGCCTATGGCAGCTAATGTATCTCATCCCATGTTTCAACAGTCGCCAGTAAACAACTTTGTCAGACCTGAAATGCACGGGAGTCCAAGTTTTACTCATGTACCACCACCTCCTCAGCCTCAAACCAGTAGGCCACCCCCGCACCACCACACCGCCGCTGAACCCTTTCATGGAGGTTCTCCAGGCTATGCTAGTCCTGTGGACACGTCTTCAACAGATCGTGTTAGAGAAATCAGTATGCTGAAAGCAAAACAGTGTTTTGGCAGACCTGTAAATCGACCACCGCCGCCTGGTCCTCCACCACAAGCATCTTCTGGTACGTCAACCACTGCTGCTACTACCGCTGGCCCCATTTCCCCCAACTCAACTACAAACAAAGGTGTTCTTGACCCTCGCCTAAATCGAATAGGTAGGGTTCAGAGTCGGCAGAAGTCTCCACCCGCTGCTGCTGCTGCTCCCGCTCCTCCTCCAGCTCCTCCGGCGCCGCCTGTTCGACCTGATGCGGGTAATGTTCTGAGAGCAGATCCCAGACCAAGAGAAAGAATGAGTGAGGGCAAGCGTAAACTCATGGAAGCGAGGGAACGCGTTAGGGATAAGGAAGCCGAAAGGAAAAGTCATCCCAAAAATGTTTCCAAAGTCCAAGAGCTTCGCAAGCAGTTTGAGAAAGAAGGTCTTCATAGGTTAGGCAGGCCTGCTCCAAAGAAGCCAAGTGGATCATTTGAAGACGCCATTAGCTGCCAGGCTGACTTGGCAAATAAAGCTAATGAGAAAACGAAATCCCGGAGTCCATCCAAGGAGAAAGAGTCTGAGGACCGACATCATGGAAGATCTCATTCTGATAAGACTGATAGAGACAAGAGCCCTAAAAAGACGGAGGAGAAGAACAAATCCAAGGAAAAATCTCATGGGAAAGACGCTGATAATGAGAAGAAGAAAGACAAATCTGGTAGAAAGAAGTCTGAACGAGGAAACACATCTCCGAACAAGACTAAAGCCGGCAATGGCTCTAAGAAAGCATCTGATAATCATGGTTCTCAAAATCCAGAACAAAATAAATTGGCAGGTTTTAAAATTCCTCGGAAGCCCAAGCCTGCGCCTCCACCTGAGCCAGAGATCCCACCAATTGAACCGATACCAGAGCCTGTAGCCAGTAGTAGTGAGAAAAGTGGGCATGAGGTGTCTACATCACCCCCTGCCTCGCCTGAACCTGCCCTTACTCAAGTTCCTGATAGCGAAAGTAGGACGGATGATGCTGAACCGGTAAGAGAAAAGCTAAAGTTATTTTACATTTCCTTAAACTCACGGATGCAGACATGAGTTTCAACAGCTAAAATGTAATTACATTTCATCGAGCATGGTTTTTTTTGTGATTGCTCGTCTTTTTTATCACATTTTTCTATTTAGCAGCAATTATGCTAATGATACTTATGCATATAAATTGCTGTAAAAATATTTGTGAAAGGTTATATATATATCCTTTCTTAAGATCTTATGTATACATGCATCCGTTCAAGCCTTTTATATCAATCAGTCTCTCATCGTTGTGATTTTTTGTACTCTATATCCATGCAGTCAACTTCTTCATCTAAGCAAACTCCGCCTGTACCGTCAGCATCAGGCTCATCAGCGCCAGACCAAATAAATCCAGACGCATTGGAATTTTTGAAGCAGTTCCTCATAACTACTATGCAGCCAGAGGATAGGGAACACTTGTTAGGAAATCAAGATAACCTAAAAGACTTCTTTTTCAAAATTAAGTCGGAAATCGTAGCAGCTAAGGAAAAGCGTGAGGACAGTTCAAGTTTGCAGAATGCCCCAGAAGAGCCTGACGGTGACAAAAGTACACTTGATACTGAGGATCCAAAAGAGCGTGGAAGGAGTCGAGAAAAACGAAAGAATTCCAAACGAAGGTCTTCTCTAGAGAAACTCCATGATGCCTTAAAAGAAATGCGATTTGACACAATGCTTCCCCTTGGGCCACGTAGATGCACGGTAAGAAACTGTTATATTGACTCTAATGCAAATGCATTGAAAGCGCTCAATCTTAACGTTGATTTTCTCTATAATGATAGAGAGGAGGACAGGAAGAAGCTGCTGGTGAGACTGCTGAGACAGCTGAAACTGTTGTACCTGGTCCGCCTCCTCCTGTGGAACTGCCACCACCTACTGCTGAAAGTGCAGAGGAGCCAAAGAAAGGAAAACGTGCTCCCCCGAAGGTAGCTATCAGAAGGAGGGGTAGACCACCAAAGGCCCCCGTTCCTAAAAAGGTGAAAGCGACAAAAAAGGCTGCTGTTCCACCACCACCACTACCATCACCTCCTCCTCTCCCTGTGGAGGAGGAGGAGGAGGAAGAGCAAGGGGCTGACGAGGCAGACGCAGACGATGCGGAAATTGACGATTCCGTTTCTCAAGTATCCGAGCCTGTTGGACGTAAGGGAAGAAAGCGAAAGCTTAAGCCTGCAAAGCCAGTACCAAACAAGCGTTCTAAGAAATCCGGGCCTGTTACAAGAGCCCAAGCAGCACTGAAAAAGTCAAAGGAGTTGACAAAGAAGCTGCCTCCACCACCACCAGTAGTAAATAAATTCAGTAAAGATGCTGAGCCTTCAAAGACAAACAAAATGTTGCTACGACGAATGACCAAGAAATCGAACCCAAAGGCTCGTATTGGCTCATTGGACCAGGTTGTGCATACTGGTTTGTGCAAAATCAAGCTAGAAGTGGACTATTCAACACCCCCACAAGTGAAACCAGAACCGGTGGACCATGATCCTATGTTAAACACTAGTGATATAATGCCTGACAGTGACATTGAGGAGGTTGGGGAGGATATTGAGGGGGTTGGGGAGGATATTGAGGGGGTTGGGGAGGATATTGAGGATAACCATCTTGCAGATCAGCTTGATAACATAATAAATGAGAACTTTGACAATGACAACTTTGACAATGTGATTAACATAGATAAGCAAATTGAGGATAATATGGATTTGGATGTGTTCAACACGCTCGACTCTGATGAGCCAGAGGCTGTGACAGTGAAAGAGGAACTTGATATCCAGATGGATGTCGAAGTAGAGGAACCTTTCTTAGTGACCGAAACCTTGAACCGGTCACTAACCCCTGCTGATCTGCCAGATACTGGCCCGGTTTCAGAAACTGGAGTAGCGGGTTCAGTTGTAGACAGTGTTCAAAATAGTCAGTCCATATCCACAACAACTGATAGCAATAGCAAAGTAGCAAGAGACGAGAAAGCGTCCAGCTCCACGACGGCAGCTTCTTCCATCCCATCCTTACCCGGTACAGGGGAACCTGATCAAAGTTCACAAATCAAAAAGTCTCTGGTTCACATGCCGCTTACGTCAAACCATGCGCCATTGAATGATGAGGAGCTTGCACGTACACCGAGCATTGCTGCAGATACGTCAGAGAAAGAAGGGAAGAAGGAGAATAGCATTCCTTCTGAAGCAAGCTCTCGGAGTTCCTCTCCTACTACCACTGCTTCTTCATCAGGAGAGAACGTTGCTATCACAAGCGAAGACAGTAGTCTGTCGTCAGCCTTGAAAATGAGACTAGAGTCTACGGATGTTAAACTGGAGTTGGATGTGATGAAAGGTGTGTTTAAGTGTGATTTGTGTAGTTACTCAGGTAAAAAAATTGTATCTCATTATGTTAACAAGCATGCACCATGCAATATTCCCCAAGCTCGCTTGATGCAAGAGACATTTAATGGGCTGATTGAGTTGAACACTTCGCAAAGTACCCAGCTTCTAGAAATTATTCTGGACGAGGAGCAAACCCAGGTTTGGCCTTGTCTCTACTGCGATGATCGGTACGATTGTATAGCGGACTTTTACGATCATTTGACTAGTCACACGGGTGAATTTAGATATGAGTGTGGTGAATGTCGCGCCTCCTACCCGCACCAGAAAACCTTAGTGAACCACATCAAGCTTCACAAGGGGGTTGCTAAAAACTGCGTCAAATTTACCTTCGAATCGGGTGTTGAGAAGGGTTCCAGAGAACTCTCCGGGTTTCTATGCAATGACTGCTACTACTTTCAGCTTAGGTTTGAAAGTATCATACGTCACATTGAGCAAACAGGCCACTCTAGTTTAGATGTTAAAAGTGTTCGCCTTATCCGTCCTAATGCTAATTCTGCCGTTTCAGACTCCAATTCGAGCGGTGCGCTACCTTTGACTAATGAAGTGCCTGAAAAAATCCCGGAACTCGGTTCTCTCCCCGCACAGTCGCAAACAGACGGTGGGGAGAACACAGAAGCGTCACAATCTATACCTCCACCACCATCCGAACCAATCAATGAGAAAGAAAATGAGTGCATCTTTTTCGGCACAAATGTCGCCGTGTCTCCACCAAGTATCACACTGAATGAGTGTAGCCTCAAGATTGATCCTGTGTTCGAAATCCCATTTTTGGATATGCTCCTAAAGAAAGTGCATGTGGAAGATGGTGTGGATGAGGTTGAGCCTCAACCACAACAAGTTGAGGGCACCACTCCCACTAAAGCTCGGAAAAGGAAGCGGACGGACTCCGACTGTGAACAGAGGCGAGCTGACAGATTAGAGCAAGCGAGACTAGATGAAACATGTAATATCACAACTGCTGCTATTCCCACCATGGAAGAAACAGCAAAAGATGCAGCAAAAGCTGAAGCTGTTGTGAAGTGTGTGGTTGAAAAACCCAAAACAATTCACAACTTCTATCCAAACAGAGCCAACTCTGCGAGAATACTGTGGAATGCAATGACTGAGACATGTACTGAAGAACCTAATGATTTCTTCATCTCCAGCGACGAATCCAGTGACTCGGATTCTGATGATGATTCTGAAGTCGTTACTGACTCAGATGCTTCCACACCTATCCTAAATCCAGATACACCTCAAGAAGTTCAACCTTCAAAATCTGAAATCGATAAATCTGATTTCGAAGAGGGCATGCGCAATAATGATCACCTAGTGAAATTGAAGGTTATGCCTGAACTTGAGTTGGAAAAGAGTTACGCTAAGTCACGAGATGTTGTTGCTATTCGTCGAGCAGGCGATCTCCATAATCCGAACACTGTACTTTTTGGGTACCTAATGCCGGGCCCTCCAAGGAATATTCCTAAGCTGAGGGATTCAAAGGAGGTGGATAAGCTAACACATGTCACTGGAAGGAGGGGGTTTCCTGTGAAACATGTTAATTCTCTCAAGGCTATGATTACCAATCAAAAGCTGTTGCACCTTTTTAAATGCATGGGAACCTACTGCTCCTACACTACGGACTCTGCACAGGACTTTCTTGGTCATCTTAACAATAAGCATTTTAGAAGTCGCGAGTATATTTCAAGCAACCAGGGCTGCTCCCGGTTTTTGCCGTGGTTGGATATTAAAAGTTCCAAGGTAAGATAAAGGATTTTCATGTCAAATTCGCAGTGCAGTTGTTTAACGATTTATATGTTACAATTACAGGATGCAGACTGCTGTTCATATTGTTCTGCTCGCTACAAAGATGCAAAGGAACTCGTT
Organism: Orchesella bifasciata; assembly: GCA_034697805.1. Lineage (NCBI taxonomy): Eukaryota > Metazoa > Arthropoda > Collembola > Entomobryomorpha > Orchesellidae > Orchesella > Orchesella bifasciata. The sequence goes on along the minus strand of JAQGAP010000440.1, from coordinate 950 downwards.
GACCACGTCATTAATCAACACGCACAGAGTCCGTTTCAGTGTAACAAGTGCTTCTATCGCTCCTTCTACCATCGCTATGTTGTCAGGCACTTTGTAAGAACAATACGATTATTAACAGTCAGTTTTATGATCCTTCATGTTTGTTTCTGTACAATGCATTTAACCACGTGGTTATGTCTCTACAAAAGATAACGATGTACGATTGATTTATAATTTCAGGATATTGCACACCCAAAAGAGACACCACATGTACTGAAATGTAATAAGAAACAGGAGATACAGTCAAATGAGGCGACCCTGTTTCAAATATTTGTCTACAAATGTGATATAGGTAAGTACCTTTTTTTGGGTGAGAAGATCATAGGTAAAACTAATAGAATCGGCATCCACCCTTTGAATTACAGTAGGAAAGTGTGACAATAAGAATATTGACTCATCCTATATACCATATCTATTTTACAATACTTGTAACGATAAAGTTCATGGAAAAGCTAGATGCCAACAGCTTTGATGAAGACGCTCAGGCTGTTAATTAGTTATGTCTTTGGAGAAGATTGTAAACATGAATTTGACTTTGTATACTAATCGTTAGTAAGAAAAGAAGAACGACAAAAAAAACCCAAACTAGTACTGTAGGATAGTCTTGACCCCAACTTCATAAAGACTAAATTTTTTTTATAGATAAGTTTCGAATTTAAAAACATGTCTTGTAAGGTTTTGTTTGAATACCAAATCACTTTGTAAATGGTTTTTATTAGATAAAGTAGATTTTGTTCATTTCATACCACGGTCGTTCAGTTTAGTAGTACCGTGTCATGAATCAGCTTTTTGTACGTAAGTTGATGCAGGAGGAAGTTAAATCAACACTTAAAAAATAAACCCGACAAATCGAGAGCGTAGCCATGTACCTTTAGACAATAAAATTACGTAATTTGAGACTTGGGAATCAT
>JAQGAP010000439.1:0-35374 GCA_034697805.1 Orchesella bifasciata | reverse complement strand
TTGAAGCTATTAAAAAGTGCAGTTGCAGTTTGCAACGAAGGGCTAAGGCTAAATACATTCTTGGTATTTCAAGGCCATAAAAAAGCTTGTGGATGACGGAGTAGATTGGTGCATTGAGCATTGGATTATCAACGGACAGACGGAAGGGTTTGGTAGGAAATAGGTATGTTTTGGGTGCATGTATAAATATACCTTATGTTTTCTACCATAGCAAAATCAAAACAAACTGTTTGGCTGTTCAAATTTATTAAAAATCCTTCGGGAGAACGTGTAACAGATTTAGTTAATGATAGTGGTGGTTGCAATCAATTCGATTATCGAGCGATTGCATGTCACACGCATTTAATTTGAGAAAAAATCAGTTGTTTTGATCAGTCGTGTGTTGATTTTTCGAAAGGAAATAAGTCCTGGTATTTTGTTTTTGGCAATTGTTTTGATAAGGTTGACGAAGATTTTGAATTCAGTGTGATTTAGTTTTGTCATTTGTATATTTTCTTGTTATAAATGTTTTTCTATTGGGAATTTTGTTCTAGGTCGGATCAGATCAGGTGGGATTCCTCCGGAGTTACAACTCAAAACATCATTGGGGTTGTGTGGAGAGCAGAAAAAACCGTGTTGATTGAGTTTTAGAACAGTATAAATTGAGGAAGCAAAGTTTCCGAACAGTTGACTGTTCCAAATAGAGACTAGCTAGGTTTAGTGATTTTAATTAATTATTTAGTTGTGTTGACAGTTGTGTTAAGCAAATTGCAATTAGGAATTTTGTTCGTTTGAAATCAGTCCTCCTGGAGGAGGAAAGACAGGGGCACAGGAGTGCGCTGATTTAAGCAAAAAAAACTTCTGGTTGCTGAATCTTTCGGGGAAATTAGTGAATTAGACTCAGTCAGCGTGATTAATGAGGAAAGGATTAAGATAACAGAAGATAAAACTTATCCGACAACTCCTTAACTAACCTGTCATGTCCGGGAGTAGAGCTAGTAGCAACGAAACGGAAAAGGTTGGAGCAGAAGTACCTCCAGATCAGCAGATTTCGGATGACGACTCTGATGAGGATGAAAGCGAAATCTTGGAGGAGAGCCCGTGTGGGCGGTGGGCAAAGCGGAGAGAAGAGGTAAGCCAAATATTTAATGTCCAGCTAGCATTTTTATTAGGAAAAGTAATCGTTTGCCATTACTCTGGCACTTGGTTGTAGGTGCATTGGTATTGCAAGGTGTTACTTTTAAATGCATTGACTTCAAAATCCTGTAAATCAATCATTTCGGATCATAGATCATGTCATAATGGTGATGAAGGCGACACGATTCTGCCCAACTCTACAGTTCAGATCTAAATCTAAGTTTGACCGCAATTCTGCAATAAATGTCAATATAGTTATTAACTCATTGCATATTGCATCTAACTAAAACATCAGTTTATTTATGTTCGGAGTTCTGCCACCTGAGTAAATATGCAGTAGCAACATTAGAAATGCTTTTATCTTCATGTGTTGAATACATTACTCAGATGAAAGTATAAGTCCATTTTGTCGATTGGTTGGTAGTTACTTTTCAATTTTAGTGTGTGACTTTCCTTTACATTTACAACGTTTTATTGTCACAATGAGAGCTGTTTTCACTTATCAACGCTATCCCTACTTTTGCAGAGTAGCTAGTAAGTTGCAATCTTGTAGTAATGTACATATGTATATGCTGTTCACTTCTCCACGTGGCGAGAACCACTTTCCCTACATTCATCACCAGAACCTTTTCATTTTCAGTCGTCTATGTCTATTTTGTTTATAAACGATAGACTGTCATTACGACTGAATTGGAGCATTACTTCGCATATGATGATATTCTTATTCGAAATACAGTACACATAAACATAATAATATATGAATAGCGTGGTCGACTCTCGGTAGCAAGCGGTTAATCGTAGACAGGCAGTAGTAGTCGGACTTTTAAGAAAGTGGCAGGCAATAGGCATATTAGTTACACTTCCCTATTACATGTTACATTTACTCGTGCTTGCTTACCATATCATGCGTAAAATGTTTTACGATAATGAATGAAAGCCTGAGCATATAGTAGACACTTCTATGCTAAATGCTGAGGAAACAAAGAAAGTGCTGGTAATTTTTTCAATGTTTAGCTTAGAATGGAAAGGGAAAAGCTTCATGTCGAATTTTAAGATAAAATTTTAGGCCTTAATCGGACTGGAAGTATGATTGTTGTATAGCTATGCTGTGGCCGGTTATCTTGACTAAAATCATGCTTAAAAAATCTAACTGTTTATGCTTGTAAAAAAAGCAGCTATACACTATAAACCGTAAACCGTAGGTACTTTTCAAGATTCAGAGAGACCGTAATTCCACATCTCTTTCCCTATCCAAACTTGGCTTAGTATTTATTTGTCAATAGCCAGCCAAATTAAACCAGGAACATGTTTGTTTGAAATTGTCATTCATACAACATTTCATACAGTTTTGACTCCATGATGTTGAATAATACCTCACGGGAATTCTATATATGAATAGCATGCATGTAATATTAGCATGTGTTTATACTCCGTATTATTTGTATATAGCCCTTCTCTGAAGCGTAGTACTCAAGTTCGCTATAAGCTGACAGACGAGTTGAGTTGCCTCTGCAAACGGTACTCAAAAGGAAGAGAGATCTGCAAAACTCTCTCTACACTTAAATGTATCGCTGTTAATATCCAAATCCAAGGCTATCCAACACTACTCCAACATATTGCATAGCCATTGCTATTGAATGTAGCTTGTAGCTGTTTTAGGCTTTGCTGCACTGCACCTCTCTCTGGCTTGACTTAACGTGTATGAGTACTCGTGACATGGGACTAAATCCAATATCCATAGTTAGGAAACTGCTGGCTGGCTATGACGGAATAGAACAGAACCAAACTCTGTTCAACAGAATAAGAGTACGGAGTGGTGGGTGAAGTGAAATATATAGCTGCAGCACGTTCCCTATGCTCCTGAACGTGATAGTAATATAACGAATTTCATTATAAATATACGGTTCTCGGTAGTGCAGACTGCAGAGCATGTTAGTTGATTAGTCGTATTCGTATATAGTATGGATGAATGTGGTTTGGTTTGACTTGACTATTATATTTTGAGTATGACTGGTCTCGTCCTAATGAGGCTTTTCTTAACGCAAGTACGTTCGTACTCTCTACTAGAATAGTATTTATTCGTCATCACCAGTTTTTTTGTACTTCTTTTGTTAATGTATCCAACTTGTTAATATTATTTGGTAAGTCTGACAGTCAGCGAAGAAACAAGTCGTATGAACATATTATTGTCACATCTGCCGTCTACAAACTCAAGTTGTTTCCGTATAGTCATACTAGATGATTTGATTCCTGCGAGTGGAAGCGCAACGGAGTTTTAATATCGTTTAATGTATGCATGTACATGTTGCTGTGTTGTATGTATGTTCCTCGAGCACCAGTCACGTCTCTGCAAGGCAAAATAGCTGTCTTGCATCAGCTTCACAAACAACGGCAATGTTAAAATATTTTCTTAACTTGATTCCGCATGATGATGATGACGATGATGATGATGCATAGCTGTAAGGTAATTATAATTATATATCGCATTCATGCTTTGGAATAAGGAAGGAAGGAGTATGAATGAGCTAGGTAATATGGCAATAACTCATCTCTCATGGTACCCTGAAATTATGCATTGTTACAATTTTCGTCAGTCTCGTGTCAGTGTCCAGACGGCAAACATTAAGTTTGCAGCAGTCCAACTCCAGCAAAGTCAGTAGAAAGACTTTGTTCGAAACGAAATAGCTTTATCCAGAGTGGTTTTGGAAAAGCTAGTCGGGTTTGCTGTTGACACTTGGAGCAAGGTTGCTTCATATTGTCATGTCCATGTCCTGACAATTTGACATGACTGCAGGATTTTTTTTTTGCATGCAACATAAATTCCTTGGCGTCTCGTCACCTGGAGAGAGTCCAATCATTTTTTTGGTTTCACTTTGTTGCTGATACTGACACATCAGACAGGATAGTTGTAACTGAGAGTGAGTTGTGAGTTAACGTTAAACATATATCTACACCTCAACTTAAGTAGCATATCAACTTAGCCCCTTCTGCTTATGCTTACCACTAGTCCGTGTCACTCAACACCGTTCTGTATACGACGAATCTGGTATCGTAAACTAATCACCGGAATAGTGGATCTGCTTATCGCATTGATGCGGATTTACGTACACATGCATACTTTGAAGCAGAAAGAGTAATCCAAAGAGCAGCTCTTCAACATAACATAACCTAGAACGGGAATAGTAAGCAAGTGCATGTAACGTGCGCTACGGTGTAGACGGAGGATTGCAAATATAAAAAATGGGTAGTGAATGAAAAAATTGTGCATGCCGTGCTCCAGTCTTGTTTCAGCCTTTGCTGGATTCATAGTTCAAAAACACGTTGCGTTTGTTTCTCACAGATAATGACCATTCTTGTTTTTGATTTTAATGTTTACTTTTGAGATTTTAAATAGTGTTTTCAAATATTGTTACAACCTCAACATCTCATATTTTGGGAGATACTGTTGACTTGTTCATGCTATTTCCAGAACTAGAGAGGAAACGCTACATATTTTAACGTGTTTGGTATAAGATTCCATGCAGTGCAGTAGTAGTACTGTTATAGTGAGATAAGGACTACATCCAGAAAACAAGCCAGCTCGTCATTCAGTTGACAGGACTATATTTGTTTTATCAAGAAAGTATAAGCTGTAATGTTTGTTTGAGGTTCAGTTGAACTTCCAGGAACTTCCAAAAACACATTAACCACATGCTCGTGTACTCGTTTTTGGGTATGTAGGTGTATGCCTTTTATTCTTGAAGAATACACAGAGGAGTTAATCTAGTTTCATGCTTATAAAATTGAAGCTGGTCCTAAGTACTTGTTCTAACATTGCTAGCTCTGCAGTTACTGAATTACTGCTGCATCCAGTCGTTTAGTTTTGCTCTTGTGGCAGACCAGACGCAGCTGCAAGACGAGTAGAGCAAGAGCAAAAGGATATGTCTAATAATTCCCGGGTTGTTGATAAACTTTCTCTATCATTCTTCCGTGGAACTTCCGTGAGTGCGGACGGTCATAGTAGGCAGCTTTACGCTGATGCTGTTGTTGTAACGTACACCGTTGAGATTGCAAAGGACTACAAGCATTTTTTGCAACTGGTGAAACTTTTTTTGTTGGGTTGATGTGATCATCTGGAATTTGTTCCGTACATTTTTGTTTGGTGATAAAAGAGTATATTTTTATACATTTCGAGAAAAGTGCTCCCTAAACATTCCATGACATTTAAGATTCATTCTTGAGTCTTGTACGCGATTAGTGGAAAGGATTTCCTGTTTTATGTGACAAAATAAATATTGTTACTCATTCATTTTTTGTGAACGTCAAACGTTACATAACTGCTGGTTCAGTTATTGAAATTATATGGAAATGACAAGTTGATTTTACTCAAATTTCAACTTAAGACATATTATTATTGTTATTTAATTCGGGCTCGACAAGTTCAGCAGCCGTTCAATTTCTAAAGTTTTTGACATTAACTATTATAGTGAGTTGAGTTTATAAAAAATAATCGATTCAAAATGACGGGAAGTAGATCAAGTAATGACAATGATCGGCACTATAATGACGACGATGATGCGGATTCCGATGACGAAATTTTGGAAGAAAGTCCTTGTGGACGGTGGGCTAAAAGGAAAGAAGAGGTAATGATCAATTATCTTTCAATTATTGGCATAATGAACTAAACATGAACTGTGCAGCATAGGAATACGGTTTTTAGTTTCAGTAACTGGTTTCTCATTTGTATAGCGAGAAAATCTGACGGGTTGGTTGAAACACGCGTTTTAGACATTGAAAAATTCGAATTATTGTGTAAAACTTTCTCGCATTAGGCAATGGTTTGAAAGCTGATGAATGAGATTTGCAAACAGACAGACGCTGCACTTGCATCTGCAACTAATGTCAGGAAAGTGCATTATGCATCCACTTTTCGACATGATTGACTGACTGCAGATTGCAGTTGATGGATGTCTTTCATTTTTGGTGATGTTACTCAAATTTAGCTGGTAATGAGAAGAAGTAAATTTTCGATTCGATTCAACTTTCTAGTTGTTGATAAACTTTTGTAAGTAAGCATTGAGCAGGGACAGGGTATTACTTCTTATGGCAAACAAAGTGATGAAAATGCAGTTGATTTGGATCTTGGCATTGGTTTGAGGCGGATTGTGAGATGCATTATAATAATTGCAATTTGCACTTACTTGGATGAGAAAGACGTGCTTGGGAGTAAATTATCATGAATTTGTATAGGTTTTGCTCTGTGCTGAGCTTCTTCTAGTGTCTGACAGAATGAATGTTGTGGTCTCGACTGAGGCATGCCAAGACCATGAATGCATGTAGTAGTTTCGGTTTTGCTGTGCTTAGTAGCAGAATATTGTTGTCCTTATCGAAATAATGCATTTCATTGTTCAACGCAACTGTTTTCTTTTTTACCTTCGCTTCGTCATAGTTAGCTGCAAGCTGCAGTCACTACCTAAAGTTATATGTACTTTGTTGAAATTCCCGTTGATTTTTGTCTACCTAATATAACAATAATGCATTCATCTATCTGAATGTTTATAAATGATAACGAAGTATGCATGTCCATTTGATACGCATTTATCTGACTTTTGTTAGGTTCGAGTCGAGGATTGAGAATGTATTTTTGTGTTGTAAAATTATTATGTTCGTCAATCTAAATATTATGCCTTGTTTTCAGGTAGGACTTGTTAATTAAATCGTAAAATCGGCTCCGATCTTTGTAGGTTGAGTGTGAGTCATTAGAGGAATCATATTAATCATCCAATTTCCCAATAATTGAGAGTCAGTCATCATTATCATATATGAGGTATGTGAGGGTGCACTCTTAAATAGTTTGCACACATAAATGCAGTAGCTTCAACGGAATTTTACATGATTTTTTTTTTCAGAATAAAGTGCATGTGAATGAAAAAAGTAGAAGCTAACATCTGGTTCGTGACTAACACATTCATAACGTGTTTCATCATCATTCATATTCATATCGTAGGAGTACCACAGAAATGAAAAATGTCAAATTAATTGTGTTTCCAGCATGAATCCTTGCCTCACGTATTAAGTTTGTTGTTGACAGTATTAGAATTTGAGATGTGAGATTGTGCAATGAAGAAGAAAGATTTGCTTGCAAATAACCATTTAAGTTGTTATTGAATTTTGCACAAAAGATTTCCGTTGCGTTCTTTTTTTTGACAATCATAATGTTCGTAATATGACAGCCTTGGGGCCGTTCTAGTTCAAAGCCTCTTGTCCAACTCTTTCCTTTTACTTTAGCCTTCAGGTTGTTTGTTGTATCAAATGCAAATCAAGCTCGGTTACTTCCTTTCACATCTATACCTTTCTATTTTAAACCCAAGACAATATTTTCTATACCTTACACATTGTTTGTTACTACTATGTACTTTGTTTGCACACACTTTCAACTTTAATGGAATGATTTTACTTTGTTTCCTTTCATGTAAAATTCTACTCCAATTACCACCTTTGACTTTGGACAAATTAAAGTGACTTTATTAATAGTGGTAAACATTGATGGAATATGGCATGATGTCACAACGTTTTACTTGCATAAACATTAATCACAATCATCAATTATGTGGACTAGCATAAAAGCATATAAAAACGAGAAAAAAATATACGTGTCATGCATGCCATGCCCTTTAAAAATGACTTGACCAAATTTTGTGATATGTATAGCGACATCAGAGTAAGAGTACACTGTTTACCAAGTAATTACATAGTTTTACACCACATGTACAGACACGGCTTATCTGAGTATTTTGTTTTACTAAGTTGCGATACCTATTGAAGCATACAGCAGCTTCTCAACTCTCCAACGTTTGTATGGAATGAAATGGAACCACATACAATATTCCGTATGAAGTAGAACCTTAATGAGATATAAAATGCGCAGTAATACAAGAACCTTGTGGCGTCTCGCTTAATCTCTTCGTCTTTCGGAATGGCGTTTCGAGCCACTCTTATAATGGTCATGTCTCTCCGGCAGCAAAGTTGGCTCTGCATAACATAACATAACATAACATGTAGCATATAGTTCTAAAGGGAATAAATGACTCGTTAATTCTGATTCGGAAGTTTTCCTTTTCATCTCAGCTCAAGCGTTTCATTGCATCATTATTATGCTGGTTTGGGTTTGATGCGGATTACGAGTCATACCATTTCCCTACAGATACTTGGAGTTGGAGTTTCTAGTGTAATTTGGAAGAGCAGAATGAAACAAAAAGACATGCAAGTTTGCGAATGAGCATGTGATCCGGAATAATAATGGTGTACGGTTCATGCATATGCATATTAATAGTCATTTGTCATTGTAGGCGTTGGGGCGATTTATTATGCGTTAGTAAACTAAAAAAACATATGTCAAATCGTGAAAATTTTAAGAATTAGCAGGTTATCCTCTTAATTTCGTATTTAAATTAAGTAAATAATCTGTGGAATTTCCCGATCTATCAATCAATACATATCTTTTGACAAAAATAGAAGTGTTTACGAACAAAGATAACGTACTTGCAGTTGAGCGTATGAAAACATTAGAGTTGGAGCTCCGTTTGGGAATAGAATTGCCAAAGTTTACATCCAATATCAGTGTATTAGACAGAAGGGGAGGGGGAATCACATCTTCAATTTATGCAATCTGTCGTACATTCACATTCGCATTCATTTGTATTTGTACTCGTCCCAAAAATAGCAGAATGGTTTGTTTTGCAGGCCTGAAAAAGTACTAGGATACTCGATTGTAAGTGTGCGTGTTGGTGTTATGCAAATTAAGTTTCCTGTGCTGGGATGATCGAGACAACGACCTTTAAATATATTTAAAATGCAAGGTTTATACGGTTGAGCTATATTGTGAGTTGGATAAGTACTTCATGATGATGTTGATGCTCTGATACTGATCTACCCTTACTATTCGAGACACGCGTAGCATCCAACGCGAAACTTTGAGATACATATGATATCATACTAGTTTTTCCGCTTTGAGAATGTTTATCGCTTATAATCTTGCTTCTTCTTTTAATGGTATTGCTACTGTAGTCATTCAACTATGTACATAGCTCACAATCATTGATGTAGAATCCCAAATTTAGTGTACTGTATCTGCCGTACCTATTTGTTTTGATTTATGCATACTTTAAATTTATATTTACATACGTATTATACTATAGAGTCCATGTATAGGCCAAGTTATGGTTTTATAAATCATAAAATGCTAAATTGCATCTCGCAGCAACATAAATAACTAGGAAGTGGTGAGCTGGGCCACTTCTGTACTTGGAAGTTTTCTGACCACAGATAACAAATGCTGTGTTGGAGTGGAATGCTTATTGGGCCAGAGGCTAGAGAATCTGTTCCACGCGATGGCTTCCATCTTCATCTGTGGTATATCACGCTGGGCTGCAATTTGTACAGGATAGGGAAAAGTACAAAAAGTATTCGTGTTGGAGTTGGAGCTTTGTTTGTATCCGTATTTGGACATTAGTTGCTGTTGCTGTCGGTGAGAGAGTTGTAGGAAGAATTTGCTAGCTGAGCTCATAACAATATTATCATCCTCATCTGTAATTATGCTCTAAAATCAAGGTCAATCTGCGTTTTATGATTCGCTCTCTATTATTTCAACCATTTACAGTGCAGACTGTAGTGATGGGATTACTTCACATTTTCGTTTCCTGTGGGAAATACTCTTCACGGTGATGCAAATAATATTTACTTTTAACTTTGATTGACTTTGAGTATTGTATCCTTGTGATGAGAAATATTTCCATAAATATGTATAGATATATATCACGTCTTTCATAGATATTTGTGTTTTCTTATAAAAATCATTAGGAAAAAGTTGATACAGTGAGATCACGAAGTGAGACACTATATAACACCTGGTTGGGTTTTGGTTTTAAAATTTTCATGATCTAATGAGAACCATCTAATGATTTCTTGTAATTTTCCGTGTGACGAATACCTACTTGTCAGCTTTGTTGTCGTTGTTTTTAATCTGTACTTAGCACAAGTAATTCCCAAACTGTGTGGCTTTGAGCTAGAGGAGATTGAGCACAACATGTTATCAGGTTGATTTGGATCACTTCTGTTTCCCAACAGTCATTAAAATGGTATAAACATCTTTACGCAACAGCACGGGAAGATAATATTGAATGTACTGTAATTATTGATTGAGTGGTACTGATATTCCACACCAGCATGAAAATAGTTTTAAAAGTTAGGATAGGCCAAGACCTCAAGAATTAAAAATGGCAGATAACAGAAAAGCTTAGAAATGGAGCTTAGGTTTTCGAAGCATATTAGTAATTTAGTATATACAGTGTACGAACTGAGCCAAAACTCTCAACTCAAATCCTCGAATTCATCAAGGTTATGGTTAAAATCAACTTACTGTCAATTCAGAGAATTCGTGATGATACTGATCTTTGGCGACACTGGCAATGCTCTTGAGTCTGCAAGGATTCAAGTGCTGCATAAAATTTGTAGTTTGTCAGAAGGCTACTATCCCACTATACTATGCCTAGGCCTAGGCCAAACTTAAAAAATCAAGATCCAAATGTGTCAAGGCTCTGTTGCAACTCAAATAGTGCAGTGGCCATCAACACAATCCGTTTTCTGAACTTCAAAATATATTTAAGAAAGAATTTTGTGAATGAACTTAGAAGTCTCAGAACACAGGAAACGGTTTAACCAAACCACAAGTGACTCGTGACATTCTGGCAACATGAGGGGTTCAGATTGATAGCTTGACAGTCTGAAGGCTAGGAACGCTCTAAGGTGGTCCAAGAATTTGAGTTCCAAGGCACGGCGGTTACGACGGTGAATGAAGATTCCGTTTCGGCTGAATTCGTTTCTAGTAGATTTTGTGGCAAATTGGCAGCCAATCTGGTAAAACTAGCCAGTAAAATGCTGCTATCGTAGTCGTGCTTGTTGCTTAATTTAATCAACACAGCCCCAAGGTCCGACTTGTATGTAATATATACTTTATCGGAACGACGATCATACGTCGCATTAATATTTTACAAAACGTTATGAAAAAGAGTTTAATAGTATTATATCACGAATTTCTGCAATAAATTTGATTTATTTTTCCAGAAGTAACTTTTGTAATACGTATCAGCAAAAATAGCGTGTTGATTTCAATGACTTTCAAGTGCTTGCAATACGTTGTAGTAGTACTAGTAGATTTTTAAATATAGAGAAAGGGAACAAAATGAAATAGCAAGACAAAAGTATGTACGACCTTGAAGAAACCGTTTATATCCTTCCTGTAAGTTGAATAATATCATTGAGGGACTGCTTACCTTTATATTAGCTAGTCCGAATCGCGATACATATACACACTTGAATACTTCCTTCTGCTCATAACATAACCTGTACATTTACATGTTGAGATGGGTAATCAATACGTATCATGTATTTTACGTATTGAAAAAGGCTTAAATGTTGAGGTAGGCACTACTAATTCTATTATATTAGAATAGAACGAGATTGCAATTTTTACGGACTTACTTTGCTCAGTTTTATTTAATTTAAAGTCAAATTAATCAAAAATATATCTTTTAGTTTAATAACAGGAATGCGTATAGCCGGGGTGGTGAAAAAGTAGCATAATTATAGGAAACCCCATATAATTTGAATAGAAAAGGTTCAAAGGTAGTCACTAAGCTGATGAAACTTAATTACATGCTGAAATGGTGCCAGACAATGAGACAAGACACCAGATAGGATATTTTTGTTGTTTCCTTGCATGGCGCCTCGAAAGAAGATTTGACTTCCGAAAGGTTGGCGATTGTTTAGGTGTGCGTATTACCTATTACCAGTTATCTTCATATTTGTGCATGGGGTCGTAAGAATAATGATGAAAAAGTATGAGGATGATAACTTATATGTAACTTTGTTAGAGAAAGTACGACTTCGCGTTATATCTATAACATTTTTAAATTTAGTAACACTTTTGGTTTTTTGGTGGATATGCAATACTTGTATTTTTTTGTACAACCATCTTTTTTATTCACTGAAAGAAAGTAGAAAAATGTTCTTGTGGGTATTCTAAGCAATTCATAAATGTACTTTCAGTTCGTGTGGCGCAGGCATTACAAATATATAGATAGGTCATATATGTGGTCATCATGTCCAAATATTTCTCTTGCCAAAATGCCGGAGGTGTTTTTGATGGAAGAAAAGGTTGGCCTTACAAGGTTGCAATTATTTAAGGAATTCAACTTTTTTAGGATAATTGCTATTGCTAATCGGATTGGGTTTATGGACTTGGGAGAAACCGCTGGAAGTTCATGTGGCGCAGACTGAGACTACATTTGCTTGCTCATTCATATTATGTGTATATTATATTTTGTATCTGGCCCAGTCTGCTATTAGACGACAGGTTTGTCAAGTTTCCTATTCCAACCTGCTTGGTAGGAAGGATCAAGATTTTTCGCTCTCTTGACTTGTCATGTTCTATTAAGTATGCAGTGGTTCATGTAATAGGATATAGGATATAGGATTCATGTAATAGTATGATTCCAGAGACTGCGTATGGAATCAACGTCTATCTTTCTGTCTTTATTCATTGTGACAGTGACAGTCAAGGAGTTGAAGTTGGTGCCATGATTTTTTTTTTGCTTTCTCAAAATTGTAAGTTGTAATTGTGGTAGCGTGCCATCAATTTTACCATATTATCAAGGTCACCACCTATCCATGATCCTCCTCACGGATATCGGGTCCTCGATTTTTTGAACAGTACTATTAATGTAGGAATAGGATTTGGAGTTCAGTAGGAGTAGAATAGGAAGTAAATACAAAACAATATCTGAAGTCAGTATGCATCCGTTACACCACAATCCACTCAATTTGTTAACTGACCAATCATGTTTGTGCCTAAGGCATTTATATTTATACTATTCTTTTGTAGTTCAAGTTCATTGATTTATTCTTTTCATCCTTTAGAATCGATTATTTCCTGGCTCTGTGCCAAATAAATCCTTTCAGCTAATGACCTTGAGTGAGATGAGATGAGTGATTTTTTGTTGTTAAAGTATATTTGTAACATTATAGTGTTATGTACTATGTACGTATTTGCGTATATGCACTCCTTTAGCTCCCTCGGATATTTTGTATTAGCAATTAGCTTATATGCTGAAGATGAGTTTAAATACTTGTAGATTTGTTTTTGAGCAGGAGCAATGCATTTATAGATAATTAATGCCTCTGAGAATGAGAATGCCAAAGGGATATAATTAAAATGGTTTGTAAAAATTGGGGTTAGACTATAATGAAGGGTTGCGGTTTCAATCCCGACAGGGGTCTCTTTTTGCAACACCAACAGCGTTGTACTTTGTACTGACCATGTTCTGGATTTGGCTTGATTACCTCCACCAGTATGAACGGGCTAGTCTTAGAAAAGCTTGTTACTTTTTGGATATTAAATTCTACCATCGCTTTTCGGATTAAAGTTAATCCAAATTGACGAGCGTCATTTTGTTTTATCCACCATTCAAAATGCATCAATCGTATATTATGATGTCATTGTTAAGTTGACGTGATGAATTGCGTCCCCATAAAGCGACCGTTGATCCAGAACCATAAATATTAAGTTACACTATGAAGCGGATTACGTGTCGTGTGGTGTGACATACTTTAAGTGAATTTCATTGGTGAGATATTAGCATCTGTAAGTTGTATACTCAAGAAATAAAAATAAGAAGGGAAAACACCATCAGTTTCTTCGCCAGCTGTCGACATTTTGAGCCAATTTAGTTAGCGACACAAAACTTGGAACTGGTGTTTTCTGTACTAAATAGCACTAATGACAGCTGCTGTTGAACTAAATTCTAAAACTCAGCTAATTTTTAAATGTATTTATTACATTTATTTGTCATTTGTATTTGTTCATTCGTGTTGTATTCTTTATTCGGCCCATCCCAATGAATATGAGTCATTTTATACTAATGTTGGTTACTAATGTTGAAAATAAGGTGTGTTCTCACCAGCAAAAATCAAGAAGACTCGATTTGTTGGAATATGTTGGGTTGGACTTGGGTTTTTAGTATTTGGATGAGTGGTTTTACTATGTTCTGCTATTACATACTTTTTGAAAGCTAATCAATAAATTCAAACGTAATGGCTTTCTAGCGAAAGAGAAAGGCAAACTCAAGAGCAGAGGCAAAGCTTGACAGGTGGTTCTTGTGCATGCACCACCTCTAGGAAACATGTACTCAAAGTCCGCATCCAAGGTATTGATTTTATCGAGCTTCATGGAGGGGTTGCGGATGTCGAGGTTGTACCTTTTGTGCATGCATGGTGCATTTCCAACTTTCTGTAGCATTGAGGATTGAGGATATGCGGTTGCATGTAGCGCAGCTATTGTATGCACACATTTAGCATAGTTTGTTTTACCAGGTAAAAGTTATTCCCATTTTTCTATGCTATTACATTTTATATCTCGGATTTTACTACCAATTTTGTATTAAATGGAAAACTAATCTTTGAAACTGACATGAATGCAAGCGAACTCGAGCTGCTAACCTCAATGTTTTTTCTGAGTAATTTATTGTAATGTGATGCTTCCTTAGCATGCTATACAAAGTTGCAACACGTTTTCTTATGAATGTAGAAATATATTATGTGAAATGCAAATTTGTTTTCGACTCTTTGCTAAAAAGTGATTATTTACTTTGAATGAGTATTATAATTTGAAAAACATCATTTGTACCAGGAAACCCCTCGCACTTATGAAAAATTGAGAAAAGTCATGAAATCGATCTAAACAATAATTAAGTTAGTAATGTTTATTTGAAGAGGATGGCTGTCTATGTGTTGTAGGTGTGAGCCTATGAGCATGATCAAGCTACGGTTTTTAAAGCTAAAACAAAATTCGTAGGTTGTTGTGAGTGTGAGTAACTGATAATTTTGGTACTAGGTGACCCTTGGCATGACTGATATGATTGTTACTTTGACTTTCATTGGTCATTCTCTAATCACCAGTCACTTATCACAGCCAAATATACATTAGCTTAGTTTCGTTCATGTTATTTATGGCGAAAAGGAAGATAGATAGCTCATGATCTTATAAGACCTGCAAAACAATATTATTAGGTACGTAGGATTTGTCTCTAAAGAAAATGAGTTTGAGAAAAGCCTCACGTTGATTTATGATCACTTTGATGTAGAACTAAATTACTCCTATTTGTTTGGTTTTCTTCTCCGTTCAAGTCCATGTCGTAGTCTTTCTATTCTCAGTACTTTTCCATGGTTTAGCTGAGCTTAGCATCAATCTCCTTTTATTCACACCGTTCTATACTTTCCTAGTATCCGTAGAAGTCGAAATGGTATTATTTCGCCTGAGCCGTTTACTGTACGCTTGTTTCAGTAAGAAGGTAGTCTATCTTCGCTCAGCACATCCACCTTTTTCCGTGTTGATGAATTGATGATTCCAGTTAAGTTTTGAAAGATGTAATTTGTTTACCTAGAATGGAAACGGCAGCTTTTACATGTCAACTACGTACCTAATGTGTTGCTACCGCGGTGTAAGTTGGGACCGAGAAGAAAAATTATTATGTTGGTTTATCAATCTGATATAAATTATAGGTGCATGTGCATGTTCATGCTACATTTATTTGAAAGCTGGATGTTGTCGTTCCGCTGAACTAGTTTGGATCACCTTACAAAAATTGTGTGGTAGCGCAAACTTGGTTACAAACAAAATGTATGAATTTATGTATTTCATGGAATACAGAGTGTGTGGGTTGGGTTGGTGGTGGGATGGGATGACGTGTGACAATGTTATAATGAAACCACAGGGCTGTCTTTGACATGCATACGTACATTTATATTTACCCTTTGCCGTGTAGCAGGGTTCCATTTATTTTCTGTTGACTTTTCTTGTCCTTAGAAAAGGGATGGTAGGGTAGGACACAGTACATGCACAAAACCCATAACCGTTTCGAAGGGCATTGGCATTAACCATGAAGTAGCCAGAAGGACTTGTTTAAAATGATTAGATTTAGTTGTAGCCCAGTTGGCGTGCTTGCATTTATCATTATCAAGTTTAATTAGTTATAATGATTAAACTAGACAATCAATGGTGAAAGTTGGAAGGGATCTACATTTCATCATCCTATGAGTTAAAGGGAATAAAATTCTGTGTAAAGGAGTAAGTAAGCTCTCAAAAGAATTGCATGAGATACGATCGATACGACTAGACTTCGTGGTAAGATCATCCACTTTTTCCTGCTTTCTCCCTTGGAATGTATCGGCAGTTTGAGTTTGAAGCTTCATCACTTTATGTTAGTGTCCCTTTACATGAACAAACTAACTTGTACACTGGAATGGAGCAGAGCAGACTAGTACAACAGCCTGAACTGATGTCATAATTTTCCATTTGAACAGAAACATAATATACTGCGTTTTCATGTTATAGCTTGAAATACCTTTGTAAGTAACTCAGATATGGAGTTGGCTTCACTCGGGCTCATGTGGCTCGGTTTATTGGTTGTTGGAATTGGAGTGGATGTCACATGCAACTTGAGCAATATACAAATAGGCAATATGTTTGTAGGCAAACAATTAATGAAACTTGGTTTGACTGTGGTCACTGTCGTTGCGAACGCTTTCATTCAATCTCTCGTGGTATAATTTTGATCCAGACAGACGTCATGCGAGAAGAAAGAAATGATATAAAGTCTATGCTTTGTATAATGCCTACTTATGTTTTTGCTTAATTAATCACAAGTCTAATAGGGAACATGTTGAGGTGAGGTCGACTTTATTGCGTATAATAATGTTTGTATTCTCAAGATAACCTGATTTTATACGTCGCACAAAGCGTCTCACCGGCGGCCCAAAATTTTATGATCCTTATTAGGGCCAGTAGTGACTCATAAATACAGAAAGTACGTTGCCCTCAACTAGTTTTAATTGTAAGAAATAAAAACTTTCCAGACACATCAACTTCTATTTGAGATCATTTGAGTGAGAAGTCGTGAAACTACACTTTTGTTACAACTTCCGGTATTCCGACCTTACTTGTTAGAGCTGAAGAGGGATAGTATCGTAAATGTACAATTGTCGTTCATTGGCTCTCATGTCGTTTTCCTGGCTTTTTTTAGATCAGCTCTGACTGTGAGTCATTCCTTTCTCCAGTGAATGACTAAGAAGAATGTCCAGGTTTCTGTTGGTATTATAGCTGGTGAAAGTTGAGTGGTTGCATTACAAAACGACTTGCAGTATCTTTTCGTGTTGCGCCACCCATTGAGGTGCGTCGAAAACTTTGGAACTGAACTGAATGGAACCAAAAGTTGGGAACAAGTGTGTTGCATACTCAGTAGATGTTGGATGTTGGCAAACTTTCAAGACTCGCTTATCGTCTTTTGTATAAGAGCTTTGTTCATTTCATACATTAAATACGCTGCATTTTTAGTTTACAAGATTCAAAATACCATGTACACTTTGAATTAAAGATTGCATTTTATTTCTTTATTAATAGTTGGACCAACGAGATGTTCCAGGAATTGACTGCGCCTACCTGGCAATGGACACCGAGGAAGGAGTGGAGGTTGCATGGAATGAAGTTCGCTTTTCGGAACGAAAGAATCTCAAGGCTCAAGAGGAGAAGATCCGTCTGGTTTTTGATAACTTGACGCAGCTTGAGCATCCCAACATCGTCAAGTTCCATAAGTATTGGATGGAAGCTTGTTCAGAAAAACCGAGGGTATGGATTATCAACAAAATCATTAAAAATCTACGATTTTAATTTATGCATTTAATTATAATCTTTTAATCAATCGCAGGTTGTTTTCATTACGGAGTACATGTCGTCCGGTTCTTTGAAGCAGTTTCTGAAACGGACGAAACGAAATGTAAAACGGCTTCCATTACAGGCTTGGAAACGTTGGTGTACCCAAATTCTATCTGCGTTGAGGTAAGCCAGCCCGTTATTGTATTTCGTTTACCATTCTTTTGGCAAAGATCCCGCATGAATTTTACGCGTTCATGTCTTAATTGGACTGAGAATTCTTTGAATTTTTTACGTCAGTGTAGTACTTCCCGTGATATTTCTATAGTATGAATGTCTAGGAACTTGTTCATTAAGAGCATGATTATACTCAATATTTCTGTTTATGTTCTTTTAATTTATAAACGTTTGTTTCAACTCTTGTTGCTAAATGTATTGGTATTGGTAATCATTTCTGGTTTAACATTTTTCGTATGAAGCTTATGAATTCATAGTCCAAAGTTCTGACAGTAAGTAGGTTAGTTATGTGCGCAAGCACTTTAGCATTATTTGTTTCTCGACTGCGTGATTTTGCATGTGGTTGTTGTCTTTGCACATCCACAAAGTTAGAAATAATTCATGCCTTTTTTAAACAGCGTTTCAAGTGACGAGTATTTTTAGATCCTTCAGTTGTTTCGTATGTCTTTTCAAACTCAAATCCATTATGCATGTACCAGGAAATACTTATTTCTAATCAGTATGATTTATGAAAAATGATAGAAATCACTGACAAGTCAATAAAAGAAGGTTTACTCTGTTTCCCCCTAGCTATTTGCATTCCTGTTCTCCACCCATTATTCACGGGAACCTAACCTGTGATACCATATTTATTCAACACAATGGGCTCGTCAAGATCGGTTCTGGTAAGTTATTTATGCTGAATTTTCCATTGTCTTCTTGAAAAACTCCCATATCGACACAAGTTACAACTTTTTGTGTGTGTATTCCGAAATCGGGTATAAACCGAATTTTGTTCCTCATGCGAAAATAGTTCATAGAACTGTCAAATTCGTGTAATGTTAGGTATGTTCCCAGAAAACAGGAAGAAATGACTTTGCTAAACGCTACAGCAATAAGATTTTTATATAAACTGACGACAGTACGTCTGGCAGCATTGCAAATTAAGACGGCTGACATCTGATTAAGTTATGGGAAATAAAAGCGTAATGAAATCAACTAGTTAATGATATCATGTAAAATGACATGATACACTAGAGAATATATTGCTTACAACTAGTTAAAACATGTGGATATACTTAAACCGTACTGACTGTTGCCAAATGTGTATTTTAGTGAAGTAGATCAACCAATAAGTAAAGTATGTAGCGAGGAAGAATGTATTTTATGCACATTGTTACAAGCGTAATGTCTCCCGTGTAATGGTCCGATAAATGGATAAAGAAAACAAGTATGGGAAATGTAGTCGTAAAATGTTATTAGCGAGCTACAGTGCTATATACTGTTATATTATAGTATAGATATATCGGTTGGAGTAAATCTCGAATTTTTCAGAAGAAATGATGTATTTATAATTTTTGGCAAGGTTTTATGTCTAATGTGTATGACTGTTTTTTGTTGGGACAGTGGCCCCTGATGCTATTCATCACCACGTCAAATCCTGCCGGGATAATATCAAGAACCTACATTTTGTGGCTCCTGAATACGGAGGTAAGTTCATTGCGCTACCTTACGCATTGTTCTTTGATAAAGTCCAAATGTCTTTTTGAAATTGGATCTTACAATATATGTTTTCAACTCTGGAAATCAAAGACGTATCGTTAAGTTATGTGTATGACTCAAGGAAGATTGTAGATGATTTAAAAATCCAAAAAGACATATACATGTATGTACTGAGTTTCGAGCTTCGTTTTCATGCATGAATATCATTCACAGCGATTAGGACACAGGAACATTAGCAGGATGTGATCTGATGACGATTCTCTTGTAGTAATGTGATGTTGCATCTTTAGTGCTAATTTTATTTTTACTCCCTCGAGAGCGAAGACACTATAGAGTTGGGGTTACCCCATTCCATAAGTTGTTGCTTTGCTGATTTTTATACTTTTGCAAAAAACATGACTACTGGCAGAGTCGAACCACTCGTGCGACTTTAGGTTGGGGTAGGGTTCGTTGGAGATGTTGTACTACTTGTACTTTTCCATGAATTGAAAGATCTCAGTGTGTGATAAATCGATGTTGATTTTGTTTCCCTAATATCTCTCTTACAATTGTACATGCTTATAAATATTTTGCTATGATGTTTGGCATCCTATTCTAAGCTATTGGTAGTGGTATCACCAGACATTGTGTCGCCGACGAGGTCTGTTTAGGAAGAATTTCTAAACTGCAAAAGCCTTCAACTCGTCGCAGTAACGAAAGTGATTTTGTTGAAGTTGTTCGTGTATTATGTCTCTCGGATTAAATTGCTACGATCTTTTGAATGATTGAAGAGTTCATATGAGTTACAAGTTTTGGGACTCCTGATTTGTGTTAAACTAGATCAAGTTAACTTATGAATTTTGCAAATGAATTATTGTGATATTGGGATTTGAACTATTAAATATCAAACTTAATTGTACTCGTCTTAATTAATTCTTGTTCACAATGTTACCCAGTCCAGAACTTGATACAGATGGAAGTAGTGGGAGTGGAGGTAATAATCTAGTGTGGTGTCTGAGTTTTATTCAGGATTAGATTCTTGGAAACAGTCTAGAATTCTGCAAAGTCTACCACATTATATTATATAATCCCATTGTTTTAGTTGGAAAGCGTCCAATATTTCGTTTTTTACTAGTTTTACTTTGCATGAAATATATTTGTGAAAACCCAGATTTTCAACATTTATTTGCTTGAATTTGCAGACTCAAGTCCAACCTTGACATCCGCAGTTGACATTTACTCGTTTGGGATGTGTGCACTGGAAATGGCGGCGTTAGAGATTCAAGGAAATGGGGATTCTGGAACAATAGTCACTGAAGAGCACATAAATCAAACAATTGGGTCACTTGAAGCAGATGAAACCCCTCTCAAAGACTTCATTCGGAAGTGCCTCCAGCATGATCCCGCAAAACGGCCAACAGCCCGAGAACTCCTCTTTCACCCATTGGTGTATGAAGTACCTTCACTCAAACTGTTATCAGCCCATGCCTTAGTCAAAGCTACAGGTAATTTACGAAATTTAAAAATTTTTTGAATTTTTATACACGATTTAAAAATATTACTTTTGGATTTTTTTTTGCAGCAAATATATCGGAATCTATTACGGACGAAGTTCTCAACCGTCACTATTGTCCTGGCGTTGTTGTAGCTGAAATTAAGAAGCTGGTTAAAGTCGCAGGCGAAAATGGAGAAGAAGGTGGTGATCAGCCATGCTACCAATATCAAAGTATAGAATGGAGGATGTCCGATGTTCCTGTGTCAGAGAAATTAGAAAAATTCGTAGAAGATGTCAAGTAAGCTTAAATTTAAAAAACCTACGTGTCGTATGATTCGTATGAACGTATATTTTCTTGCTTACTTTTGTAATACTCTTTTTATTCTTTTCTGTTTGGTTGTAAACTAATTTTACTGTTTTTTGACAACTATTTTAGGTGCGAAGATTGTCATTCGTCTGAATATTTTCTGTTTCTGTTATTGTCAAAGAGTATTAATAAATTTTAATGTTTGGTTCAATTTTTGTTTTCCAGGTTTGGAATTTATCCCCTCACATGCTTTGAGCTTCCTCAACCCCTGCCTACAAGACAGCAGGCTTCCAGTCCTGAGGTGACTGACAGCGTCAAGTCAGCCAGTCCAGAGCCTACGGAGCTAGAAAATCGAAGAATTGTCAACATGATGTGCAATGTTAAAGCACGGGATGATGGACCCGGTCTACTTGTACTAACCCACATATATATTTATAGTTTATTTAATTTGTGCTATAATAAGTTTATACAAAAGTTTTCTAGTCTATACATAATTTTATATGCGATTTATAAACCATATATTTTATTGACTGAAACCTTTGGTGAGTTGGTATTGTTTGGGGATTATAAAGAACTTCTACTGAAAAAAATATTGTTGTTTGTGTTTAGATGACTATTCTCGTCCGTATGGATGATAAGATGAACCGTCAGTTATCCTGTGTTGTTAATGAGACTGATACTGCCTTCGATTTAGCCACCGAATTAATTTTCTTCGGATTTATCCATGAGGCATAACAAAACACCTCTAAACGTATCAATATCGACTTGAAACCATGTTTATAAACGGTAGATTTTTGTTGTCGCAAATAATTTTTGCTTGCCTTTTGATCAGCTTTACACTGATTAAACATCAATCAGAGTTTCAACATGGTTTCAAGTTATTGAACGAACGGGAGAGGAGAGGAGCATAGACTCAGTTAGTAATTCAATTTTCTATTATGTCAGGCTGATCGTGAAAAGTTGGCCAGTTTGATTGAAGAAGCCCTTTACAACAGACTGAATGGAGGATCTGACCGCTCGTCACCTACCAATCTAAACTTCAACATGGTACCATCAAACGTAGCTCCCCCAGGCATGAATGGAAATGGAACGTCAATGTACTCCATGCCCATCAACTCTGTTAGCTAGTTACTACTAACCAGTTCTGATTCCGATCTACCAACTAAATTTCTCCGAATCAAGTCTCAACTAAATATGTTTCCTCGAATAGTTCTAATCGACTGTAAGAAACGGACAAGGCAAGAAGATGTGAGGCAATAATTGTATTGCTTCTCAGATTAATAGAGATTGTTCATAAGTACGCTCAACGAATACTGTTTGCCAAGTTTCATGTTATTGTTTCCCATATATTGATGACTCACTGTATAAATGTGTACATCACCTGACTGAATTGACTGAATCGAAGTAATGAGTTGAGTTGAATGTACGTATTTGTATTGTATGTAAAGGAACTGAGGAACTTACACAAGTCAATATTCTCACCTTAATCAAAAAATCATCGCTGGTCCAGATTAAGCTTATAAGTACAGGGGTTGGCGTTGGGAATGTACTTTATGTTGTTTAATTAAGGATCAGAGCACCGTTTATAGCTTACCAAAACCTTTGCATCTAGTTTGTCTGACCCAATAGACTAAATTCACTAGGTATATTAATTATTATTACACTACATTAAATATCCGCTACATTACTAATGTTGATGCATACTATGATAGTATAGTTATATTGTATATGATTTTAATATATATTTTATGTGCGTATTCAGTACTGATGTCATTCTGCTGGAGAATAGTTTAAAAAATACGCGTCTTATTTCAATACGATTAGTTAGAGGCGAAAAGGAAACTTGCTATTTTTGACTTCAGGGTTAATAAATTGGGTAAATCTTCAGGGATATTAGGAGTGGGGTAGTTTGAGACCTTCTTTTCGTATCTTGTCTGCAACGCTGGTTGAAGCTATCGAGAAGTGAGATGCGATGCATCGTAGTACGTACAGTACGGATTAGCGTAAAAATTATCGTCAAATGAGACTTTTCAGCTGTATTAACTAACAAACCTTTGAAATTGAAAACAATTAAACAATACTACTTTTGCTTTCTCTGCACTTTTGCAGTAAAAAATTTATATAAAATGTATATTTCCCAGTAAAGAATTGAAACCTCAGGAGATGAAAATTATCTAAAGCATACCTCATCCAATTTTGTGAGTCTAAAATTTGTAGCTGATTATGTACTGAATGGAATCAAATCAACAACACTTTAGGAATATAGAAACACACAAATATTCAAAACATGTTTTGGTTTGAAAAGTTGCTGCTTCCAGGTTTGGTTTAATTTATAGTAAATGTGCTAGTAAGATCCTTACTGAAAATTTCCAAAAGAAAACAATACAATATTTCTAGTACTAGTTGTTGTAGCACAATCTGAAACTCACAGGAATCTCCGAAGATTGAGGAAGATAAATGTAGCTGTTGTTCATCAGGACATTGTTTCTTCCATTCAACATCATCTACTACTTAAATACTACTACTAATGCATTAATAAAGCTTCGAGAATTGCTCGCTTTTACATCTAAAAAGCTAAATATACCCGTACCAGTTGTATCAAGAAAAATATGTCATCATAATCAAGAATATATCAACAAACTAATTGGATAAATGCCTAATGATCCGCAGAAAATCGCTGAATAAAATTGAATGATAGATGTGATGCAAGTCAATCACCATCAATAATTTTTTTTGGGTGCGTATTATCAACTCATTTCGTTTCCGATTTCATAATGATTTTCATGCAAATTTTAAAAAAAACTAAAAGTCATTCTTTAAAAAGTCTTTTACTTGTTTACGTCATTGTAACAGAATCACATGCAAAGACATTCACACAGTCAGAACAACACTCAAGCAAATAATTATGATGAATCGTCAAATAATGTGACTGAGTATTTATAATATAGGAAGAGGTAAGTAAATAGCGGAAAAATATATAATGCTTATGTATACGATTGATAAAACAACAGCTCAACGAACAGAGCTAAATTTTTTACGAAGTCTTTGATTGAATGATCTACGAAATTTGGTACTGTGGTTGGGCTTGGTATTGTTGTTGTTGTTGGTGTTGTTGAGGTCTCCTCTGAACAGGTCTTGGTCTAGCGTTGAGAACACCAGCAAGTTGTTGGGGTCGGCTGGGTCCGTCTGGAAGGTCTTCTTCCTCCTCTACCTCCTCTTGGTCCTTCTTGTTGGGGTCGCATGGGTTTCCTATACAAATAAGCATGTACAATCAATCACCCTTTGTCCTAGCAAATACGATTGAATTCTTTATTTTAAAAACTTACCAGTTTGGTATTCATACTCCCTCTTGTTTCCTTCGGGATCAACATATCCGTACTTTCCACGAACAACGCAGTCAGCTCCAAGAGTCTCTTCCTTAAAGGTTCCATCTTCATTCTCATATCCCCAAGTGATGGATCCATCATCGCCCTGCTTCATATATCTGTTCACGGTCTGGATTGGGGGTGGAGTTGTCAGCCTTGATCTCTTTCCATCAAGTCCAAATACACTGCTTCCAGGTCTTCCGGGGGCAGCCTGAGACTGAGGAGATTGACCACGTTGTTGCTGTTGTTGTTGCTGTTGAACAGGGAATTGTTGTTGGGGAATGGGCTGTCTTTGACTTTGACGTTGTTGCTGTTGTTGCTGTTGGGGCTAGTGCAAAAATATTGATAATAAATTGATAGCCTAATAAAAATAGAGATTTCTACGTGGTCAAAATTGCATAACTAAAAGCCACCTGTGAAAAGCGTCCTGGGCCTCCAAACGAAGATTGTGTTGGTTGAGCAATTCGGACTGGAGCTCTGGTAACTGGGACAGGTCTTGGGGTTGGTCTGGAGTGAATTGGCTCCTCCTCATCCTCATATTCATACTCATCCTCTTCAGCTTGTCCTTGAGGGGATCTCAACGTAAGGATTTGTCTTCCGGCCCCTCCAAATCCACCAGGGAAGGAAGCAAATCCGGTGGGCGTGGCGGGTGATGCGCTGGGGTTAGCCTGAGAAATGATAATAGGCTGCGGAGATTGATAAGTGGATGGACCTCTAGAGCGGATTTGTGGGGAAGCAGAGGGGCTTGCGGTTTGTGTTTGTGCAATTTGTGCAAGAGGCTGTGCAGAGTTGCCCCCAAATGAGAGCTGTTGTGAATAGTTTGGACCGAAGGATTGACTTGGACTTACTCCTGGTGCACCTCCATACGTCACAGGGCGAGGACCACCGCTACCAAGTTGTCTTCCAACTTGAGGCAAAGCTGTCGCCAACTGCGACAGTGCACATATCTGAAATGGTCATGAAATGAATAATAAAAATGTGTCATCAAGCATAAATTCTCTTTTAATTTACTACTTCTTTATTTCACCTCTCAGGATTTATTATATTAGGTGATGATGCAATATATCTATCTTTGATTAACTTCATAAAAATTGGTTAGCCCTACATGCGACTCTTGTCGCAAACAGGTCATCGTCAATCATTATTAACGGGGGTAGTGCGAGACTTTCAGCTCTGGCTTGGTTGTAAAATGATCAATTGTTTGCAAACAAAAGCCATTTCTTATGCAAACTGAATAGAATGTTATGAACCATATCATTAGTACTCATCCTACAACAAAGTAATTCACTCAAAAAGTGTAACCCTTTTTTGCTGCATGCATGCAACAAATCTTCTTTTATAAAATGTAACGCAACCGTTTTAAAAGGCTCCTCCTTGTTATATTATTATACAGGCTTCATAATTCAAATCAACATGCCTGTTAGAATAGAATGCATTTTTAAAATGTAAACTGATCTGCATCACATCACCGTCTCTTTTCTGGGCTTGGCTTGCACGACGGGGTGTTCGTACTGATAAACACCAGCTTGAACAGGGAATTCAATGAAAGCCATCCCTCCCACCCTGAAGCCTTATTGTTTGAGAAATTAAAAAGCAATGTAAAATCTACAAAATAAAGTGATGACCTCAGTTTGTTTTATAATGCCCCATTCTAATTGACAGACGGTGAGCTAATCTGTCCTTACGTATTTATTTACATAATAGGTGACCCAGGCACTCTCAGCTTATAAAAAAATTTGCATAATTTTTAATGAATAGAAGAAAAATAGGTATTAAAAATCAATAGCATAATCTTGGCAATTTTAGCTTATCATTAGGCACATTTTAATCGCGTGTTTACATCTTGTTCATGTTGATGAATTCCATTCATTTTCAATGTACGTATTTGTCGAATCAGAAGCAGCTTTCACTATTCACGAGAACATTTTTATGGCATTGGATTGCATTATCTTATCTCTGGGCTTTTAACACTTGTCTTATTAAGCATTAACCACCTTGAGGAATTTTTGCATGTTGTGTACGTACGTACGTACCTTCGCTTTTATAAAAACATGGTCGATCCCGTTACTGCCTGTGGATGCATTGCATATTTGATATATATGCATTGTCATGTAATTAAAATGCAAATTGAAATTTTTAGCCGATAAATGAGGGTCAAAAGGTTGATATGTTCGATATTTATCATCGTGTTAGTTGAATTTTAGATTTGGATCAAGTAATTGTTGAATAACCACCACTTTTACTTTGTAATCTTTTACAAGACAAAACATTTAAGGCTATGCTGTAATTCGACCTTCATAAAATTAATAGGCAGGTAAATACGTGACTGCATTACAATAATTAACGAGGATTTTACTGGAAACCCCTCATTCATTCTACGTTTGAAAAAGTTCTTAATTAATATGCGTGTGTAATGTGTAATTTGTAAAACAAATATTATTAAATACATAACAATTATTATTTGATATTGTGTAATCAAACTCTTCGATTTCATGAATGAAACAGATCAATTCGTGCGGAACAAAGGCATTAATTGAAATATCTAATTTTCTAGTAGTGAAAACCGGCTATCAACATGCAATCTTTACCAAAAGGAATTAATTAAATAAGTTATCATGATTCAACAAGACATTTTAATTATTTCACTAAAATTTATATATTCAAAAGTTTCAATCATTTGGTTTGGAGCAGCAGAAAAATGATCAAAAGCAAACATGTGTGCATCTCACGCTTGTCTGTTGTTTTTGAATGGGATCAGTGCAGCGTAACTGAACGAAATCACGTTTGGTTGAAAAGTAATCGTACCTCATGGCGCATTATGCAGAAAATTACATAATATTACCAAGCACGGTCGATCAATTAAGGGCATGATCTTTACAAGAGCATCAATTATTCATTTTATACCTTCCCTTTAAAAAAATTTGTTTTTCAAAACAATAAAACCCTTTTAATCATTAACAAGGTCAGTTACTACAAAGGGTTTGCTGGTTCGCTGATCACTAAATTGATCGTAACAATCATCATGATACTTGCTGATTGTTAATCAGATGGGTACTTTTTTCCAAAACTCTCCTTTTCGCTAAAAATATCGACAACATGAGCAACACGGAATTGACTTTTCTCTTTAAAAGGTTGCATAATATATGATGTTTACGTGATTCGCTTTAATTGACTGAGAGATTTCATTGTGGTGACCTCAGAAATTTAAAGCATTTCATGATGAAATATACAGGGCAAGTAAATACACTTTTTTCATGCTATAACTATTTTATGCTTCATTTTTAGAAATTTCATTTCATTGAAGCTTTAATCTTCTACGGTTCTTAGCGTTAGATAATTTGCATAATATTGAGAGGGAAATGATATAATAGCAATAATCTTTTTGCTACTTTGTTCAGCCAAAAATATAAAACGAATGTGTGTAATAAGTATTTGTGAATGCGTCATTTAAATGCATACTTCCTTCACAGGTTCATCGTCACTCACTGTTCTGGTTATTTGAAAATTTGAAATGCCACCTGTCACTTCTGATCTGCTTTTTTTTCATTCACTTGGATTGGGCTAGTATACCAGATCAACTGTTTTGAAAAGCTATAATTTTATACTCCACTGCTCACCCGTCCAAACAGAGGACCCCATGCGGCATCCTTAGTAGGAATTAGGAATTGATGGATCGACAAACTACTAAATAATATGGGTTTGAAAGAGAGGCGTACAAAAATTAATTATTAGTATGCACGCCGTCAACATCCTGTCAACAACTGTGCAAAAAATGTTTGAATATTATAGAGAAGCACGTTGGCGTTGGCCACTCGCCTGCATTTAATGAAGTCACCTTTTGCACAGGAGCTCTGATGCTGATCTAAATACTTTGTACGTGCTTGTCTGTTTCGACAAATATCTAGACAATGAAAACCTTCGTATCCACTTCCTCTTCTATTTTGTTACCCCATTTGTCACAGTCGGCAGTGAACATGGTGCATGTCGATAATATGTAATTATTTTCAGCTACCATGTCTTATTGTTAGGTATTAACATTTCTCTTTCAACAGTTTTATCCTGTCAAGATTTTAGCCACGTGTAATTATCTTCCTTCCTAATTATAGTGCTAGAGTTGTCTTCAGACATATTAATATTTTATTATCTAGGGATTTGAGACACGTGACATGTCTCGTTAGTGAGATCAGATGAAATACTTCCCTCTACTACAAATTACTTTAAATCAGACGTCGGGATCGGATACAACGTTACACCATCCCTGTGATAGGTTTTATGTAATAGTTGACTAATGAAGAATTTAACAAGAAGATGGATAAGCATAAACATAAAATGTATAGGCATAATATAGTAGATGATACACATGATGACAATTAATGACTTCCTTGTACTTGTTTCAAAGGGATGAATGAATGAACCAACAAAATCACATAATATTCACATAAAATACAACTAATCTTCACATGGATTTTCACTGCTTGAGCAACTCCATTTTGCATTGGTTGCAATATTATTATTGTGAGACAAAGTGTGGTAATTTTTTTTCTCAATCACATAATCAGGAAGAGGGTACACAAAAACTATTAAGGGTAGCCATAATCATCGTTGTCCCATAAATCATAAACATGTTGAACAAATTATTTTAAGGGGACGTGGTGTGTGCGTATGGCGCACGTTGTGCAGAAACGTAAGCCGATTCACAGTCGGTTTCGTCAAAAGTGGTGACGATGCAGTTAGCATTAAAATCTTATTATTATATGCCGCATCATCATGATCAATATAAATGAATGATGTAACTGTAACTGCGGCTGGGGAATAAAAGTACTCTTCCCATCTTCTACAATGATCTTTTTACCACTGGGATTACTCACGTTTTACATGAATTTGAAAGGATAATAAAAGGATAACACTTGCCAATTTATGGTCACGTCGTTCAATATAAATATAAAATTGCTAATTCAATAAATTTAAGGATAAATTATACTATAACAAAGTAAAAGAAAAGTTATTCTTACCGTTACTACAATCCGCAACATGTTTTTTGTACGTAAATGGTTTAGTTCTGGTCAGTCTTCAGCTGGAACTCAGTATTACTTCGGAAGTGAACACCTTCCTTTCCGACCAATCACTGGTCTTGTCTCTACCGTGCTAGTTGAAACTTTTTATTAAACTGTAACTGTTTGTTTAAGACGTGTGCTCCGCTTGAGTGTCGACTTGGAATTGAGCGTTGTGGCAAACTGCAGTTCACTCAAAATTTAGCTCGATAACTTCTCGCTGTTAAGGAAAAGGGCTACGTCTGGTGCCTTGGCATGCTCTACACTCTCTGCATCTGGTGCACGATTGACGATACGATTTAACTTGAGGTGGATGTGGATACTTTGCCTCCTTCTCGTACTCTTAAATAAGTATGTTATGTTATATGTTGTTACAAAGAGAGCAAATGCAATCACCGCAAAATAAGAAAGTCCAACATGAACTGACTCATTGTTCCGTATTCCTTTCACCTTTTTATAGGTAGCTCTAAAATTATAATTATGATGATGATGACGGTGACTGCAGCGCCTTAAGTTTTTGAATCTCAACGGTGATGCTGCTAATAATGATGATGATGATAGTGTGTGCAGAGTCTCAGGTTGCATTTAAAGATTGTATAAGCACCAGTTGTGTATTAACTGACAAGGATATCTAAAATGGCTTTTCTTAGCGTAATATTCAAGGTACAAAAAGTTAAATGCATATTTTAGTTCTGTACTTGTAAAACAATCAAGATAACAGAAAAATTTTTGCACCCAAGGTATCCCATAAAAGGTATAAAAATGTTGTAGTTAGCACATAAGTTACTACTACTCTGCACTTGTGAGTCTTAACAAACTGTGGGAACTTTGTAGACAGAATGACATTAAAAGTTAAAAGTTGTTAATTTCTTCTCTTTATGAGCATAAAGCCCCTTTTGATATTTCCGTTATCTTTCTCTTTCAAATGACCATTTTTATGAGTCGTTTTCTTTCCATTAAGTTCATCACACTATGCTCGTTAGCTAGCTGCTCCGGCAAACTCTCTTTTCATCTCAATAACGTGTTTGATTGAGAGTTGAGAAAACAGAGCCGTTTAGGATTTATGATGAAAAGTGATGCGACTTTTTTAAAAATCACAATGAAAACACAGGCTAATCTAAGATATTAATTATAATTCATTACTACAATTTTTCAAGGTTTATACATCAACTGCACTTTACGATAAAAATCTTCCGTTGATACTTTTTTTTGTTATGATGTACATATATGGTGATATTTTTCAGGTACTCGACACTGTTCATTTCATACAAAAGGTCATTCATTAGTAGAAATCGATTGTTGTACATCTTGTTTTTTTATAAAATGAACACGGGTTTAGTTGGAAGTGCATTAAGAAATGAGAGACTTTATAAACTCTTTTTAATGCAGCAGTATTGAACAAAGTGTAGCTCGGAAATCGCTTGGGTGCATTGACTTGAACAAAGGATATTATATGCTCGCAGTCAGTCAGTCAGTGGTTTGGTCTGGTCTGTATTGATTATCAGATCAGCAATTATTTTGTAACGCAGCGAGCGAAAAGCGAATGAGTATGAAAGTGAGATGCAAAACAAGCATGAAATCATCTATGCCTACATACAAGTATATTTATGGCCTTAGTCCAAAATGCTAATAATTCCAAATCTGGGAATCAATCAGTTATGCAATCCTACAGCCTGGGAGAGGGAAAGAAAAAAGCTGAGATGTAAAGCAAGGACCCAAGACTCAAGACACGCCTTTTTGTCTACTGAATAATATTCCTCTGCGTATAAATGTTTATAACATAACGCAATGGGATCCCGTCAATAATAGTGTATTCATAAAATATATTTTATGTAACAACTTGCATACGTTTGGAAATACAAACATCATGGTGATCAAATTGGGTTCGATAGCTGCTTGCATTACTATTTCTGGTGAAGTGAAGTGATGCATGAGATGATGAATGATGAATTTATTTACAAACTGCTCTGCATTTTAAACTTGTGACAAAATCGACGATGACATTATTATTCCGTTGCGTGCATCATCTGATGTTCACCCGTGGACGTGATGAGTAAGCAAGCATGAAGACAAAATTCAATAATAATACTTCAATTGTCCCGGTATAAAGATCGAATGTCGCGATACAAAAATTTAATATGGTTTGTGAATGAAGTGTGTTACGTTACAAGGTGTTTAATGTGCCATTCTCACCAAATAAGGTCACGCATAAATTTCTAAAGAGATTAGTTTTTGAAGTGTGCAGATGCAGAAACGTGATACTTTGCCACGGACGTATGCAGTGAACTCAAAAAGTATTTTGGCGTAGGTACAATATCTTCACATTCACAGTCACTTGCATCGAATGTGTATTACACGCATAAAAGAATGCAGATCATTTAGGGATCTAGGTGTACTTGTGGCCGCAGCTCTTTTTGTACCTTCCATTCATTCAAATTCAAACTCACAAAAACGGTGATTGATTACAAAAGCAGTAGCCAAGCCACATTTGCTGCACCAAAAGGGCTGAATGAATGACATGCTTTAGGGTATAAGGGACAAAAAGTGGTTATTTAACAATGCAATCTGAGGCATGCACTGATTGTCAGTTTCAATGTAACCGAATTATCAAAAACCCTTGCATAACACAAAACCAGAAACAATGCCTAACGTAAATGGATATTGACACTTTCATTGTGAGTTGAGAATGTTGTTACAATTCACTTCACAGACGATTGAAGATCAAGTCAAGATGAAGGGATGGATATGGAAGTCGAAAGGTAGCATGTTATTGGATCAAAATCAAAGAAGGTTAGTCGAAAATAACGTAATAGTAATGATCTACAATTTAAACAATATAATTTGACAATGATGATATGCTAATCTTTGAATATTCATGTCTTGGTGAAGTCACAAGTTTGTTTCCTGCATTTTGAATTTATTAAGGAAATCTGCTGCCTATTTATCTGGAACAATTTAGGAGAGTTCTCCACAGACTGGGATGTGAGCAACGAACCGAGCTTTATTATTACAAAGTTGCTGGTTTAGCTTGATTGAATTGAATTTAGCAACAACCATCTTTGCATAGAGCATGTTTTGTTTGCATTCTTATAAGCGTCTGGATCAAAAAAATGAGTTGCATAATATTTAAAGTACCTAACGCTTCCGAATTCATTTCATTTTAGCCACAGCCACATCATCGCCTATGCTATTCCTTCACATACAATTGGGTGTAGGATGTAATATAATATCTAATATCAATATATAGTATGCATAAATTCGTAACATGATGACTTAATATATTTTATAGTAAAATTATGCAAACGATCCTTCGATTGCAATCAATAACACTAAAAACCAATTCTTTAATAGTGCAACGCATCCTGTGTAACATTTATATTGCATACATTTACAGCTTTATATGCATCAAACAGCTCGTTCTGTATTTAAGAAGGCGGGGAAGGTAACTGACCCAATTTTGTTTTGTGAATCCATTGATTCCAATATTGTTTAGTGTAGCGAGAGGTGACCAAATTGGACCTGAGACAGATTGTACAACCTTATCTACATATATGTACGCATTTCACTTTATTTTGGATCCCAACCATCTCAAACAGCATGATTGATATTCTCATAATTCCATTTTTTATCTTATTTACAAATCAATACATTGTATGATACAGTTTCTTTAAATAACATGACATAACATTAACACCAATATCAATCAAGATGAACAGAATCGATCAACCCCTTGAGTTTATTAAATGAACCAGAATAAACTAATAATTACTATTATTAGTAGAAAGAAAGGAGATTAGGAGCATGAGATTTACTAATATAATTAATTACGAAGGAAGTGAGAGCAAAAATAGCTAAAAAATCATTCTCATTGTCAGATTAAATCGTCTCCGACCCAAGTATTTTTTAATCACCAGTTTTAGCCCTTGCTTGTCTCACCGGATAGACCTTGTCTTGTTTTTATTGTCAAGAAAGTACGAACCATGTTATTATGTGTTAGCTTTATAGCGAGTTGTACAAACAAGGTACTACATAATCCTCACTAACTGAATGAACTCTGCTTTTTTCAACGTGTGCAGCTAATGCGCGTGGTATTCTGATTTCTAAAATTGTACATATATTTTTTATTGAGAGTGAGATTGCATCGTGAGTTGCATTTCCCATTCATTTTTCGCTGAACAAAGTAAGGATGTGTGCATTTTACACATTTCTACAAGAATAAGCGAATATCCATAAGCAATATTATACATTTGCTGTATTTCTGCTCGCTCATGGTTTGCAGTTGTTGGTTGTAGGAGGTAAAATCCCAAACCTGATGACAATAACCCATTTTTCACACGAAGGTGCTATTTTAGGCATTTCAAAGCGTACGTGGTACATATACATATACTCAGATTTATTTTGATTGCTGATGATAACCAGAAGCGCTTTCAGATTTTTTTAATTCATGGCTCATTCAGTAACTCATTCACTTGCCATATTATTTTTTTACTCAGAGTTTTTAATGAGTTCATTTTTTTGATGAGTTATACATAATGTGCATCGCAGACTTTTCTCTACTTGTGAAGATCTCTTACGACGAGCTCAGTGAGCTGTCATGTTCAGTGTCTTAAACAATATAACTTTGCAGAAAAGAAAGTGGACAGATTCATCGTCAAATGATAGAAAAGGTTTGAACACAATGACAATGTCTGTTTACTCTTAGGAAGGGGAAGTATTATGATTATGAAAGTAAACTTGTGAAATTAATATGAATTAATTAATTTGTTTTAAATCCCACTTGAATACGCACGGTGGCATTTCAAAGACAAACAAGATAGATTTCCTGGGAGTTTCTTTCATTCATTTATTTTTATGCAAACTTTCTCGCATTCATTTTATGATGAAATTTGAAGTATTTAAAGGGATATTTTTATACAATCTCATTTACTGACTATTGTGCCTGCTTACTCACTGGTTCAAGGTAAACAGGAAGTGGAGTTTTTTAGTAAAGAAAAATGCATGACTGGCTCAAATCAGAAGGTTATTTTTTTTATTTTCCACGTTATTGATTTACTAATATGCAATTGTTTGACATGCATTAATAAGCGAGACAAAGCATTTCTGCATAATCTAATCGAAAACTGTTGAGAATATATATTGACATGTGTAAATGCTCTTCAATAAATTAAAACGAGTGAAAAAGATATATAATAGATATGTAGATGGTCTTCCACATCTTGTTCGTCAGTGTTGGCAATTGTCACAATTAAGCAAAATTATTTAAGTTTCTCTCATAAATTAATTTAATTGAAAGTAACATTGCTATCAAAAACGTTACTTTTTATTGCCAGCATTCATAGTTTCACCGATACAAACAAACAAGCCATTTATAGAGCACAACGCACTCGCAAACTTATTGATTTTCTTGCCATGGGCAAGGTATTCGGCTATATGCAACCTCTGCACTGCATTCGTTTCCAGCAGACTGTCAAAACGGGGAGGAAAGAAAGGGACAACAAAAATGAAAATACCCGATTCCAGCCATGCCTCACAGGTTCACGCTCATGTTATATGTATATCTATCACAAAGTGTTTGCAGCTGACTACGTTTTTCTCTTCGGT
>JAQGAP010000438.1:0-35377 GCA_034697805.1 Orchesella bifasciata | reverse complement strand
CATTTATGAGCCAAATGTAACAAAAATCGGTGACATGAGTGCGTACTGAAACCCACCACTTCACGCGAACTGACTCAGTACTTGTATTCCCTATCCAAGTTCGAGAGTTGCTCAGCCAAGCAAGTATTTGGCAGTCTGTATTACAAATTTGAAAAATGGTTTCAAAAATGAATACAAATATTGCTAAACATAGCAATATACCCATTAACAACACCACCGCAACCATTCTACTGTCAAATGACATCACAGCTATTAATGGCCGTTGGTTAACAGGCGCCTTCGCCTTGTCATGTGCATCCATCAACCCATTACAAAAGTGTCGTATGCCACTTTCATAAAGTAGCCTGCTCAAAACACCCTGGATTTTCAAACCAATTAGAGAATGCCCTACTTTTATCAGCAGCGTGTGACCGTCATACTTCTTTTTTGCTCGATGGCATGTTCTGACTTCATCCGGTAACCTGGGATCGCTTGCAAATTTGCGAAACGATTGGTCCATAACTTTCTTAATTCCAATGCCACTCCTATAAAGCTGATTGTTAGTTTCATCGGCATCCTTCTTACTTGAGTAATTGCTTTCATACTTTACCGTTGTCCAGCATTTTTGGGAATAAAATTCACCATCATATCCTTCCCTTTTTAGTTGGTTTTCATAAAAGCGGCCAGAAAGTTGTCGTATGGCGAATTCGATATTTTCCATTTTTTCCAGACCTTCTGGTACGACAGGTGTAATCAGTTTATATCCATCCGAAATCAGCTCCGCTAATGTATTCCGAATGTACGGTGATGGTGGGACAATCATTTTTTCAGTCATGACGCAGGTATACAGGAATTTAAGAATAAAGCAGGCGGTCATGAAAAGCATGCTTATGTTCAGGGCTCTCTCTGTCTCGCTCTGGACGATAATAGCGTAAACGTCAAATATTATCTCGGAAACGGTCCTATTTCTTCCGTGATTCTGTTCCCGTTTCTTATTTTCAACAATAAGATAAACTGTCAACAGGACAGTGGCCGCAGCGAGCCAAGCCCATATGTAGACATCCAATGGATCTCCCAATATTTCAAAAATCAGTGGCACCACCGCTTTCCCAGCTCTGTCGCAGTAATACAGGCCATATCGAGTTAAATGGACGTACCCGAAATTTTCAGATTCGAAATGAAATTGCCATGTCGATATTACCGGAACAAAGTTTATTCTTGCCTTGTAATAAACAGTTGGCCAGGCGTTCCTCATTGTGGTTGCTCCAAACACTAAGGAGTAGTTGAGATGATCAGCCATTATGAGGCTTAGCAACTCATTGGGGTTTCGACATTCTGGTTTATCACGTTCCCAAGTCTGAGGTTTGAGAAATGCCTCGCTGCTGTATTTGCAGTAGACTCTCTCCGGTGTGTTCATTTTATTTTCCGTTCCGATGTTTATTAGGGTTTTAGAAAATAAATTCGTCCAGGATATTTCAGGATGATTTCTAAAAGGGTTGCCCTCGTGGGGAAACTGTTGTTCCTGATTAACTTTTGGGAAATTTTCTAACAAAGCTTGGGTAAACCATTTGGTAAAGAGGTGGCTAACCTTCAGATGCTCCAGCTCTAGCCCGCATTTACTACAGCACCAGTATACCTTGTCAATTTTGAACGTTTCTGTTTCCAGCCGCAACACCAACATGAGTGCAGGCGGGGTATTCATAAATCCTTGGAGCTCCATGTTCTTAAATTGCCAGTTTGATTCCGCAGTAATAGTAAGGATTGCGTTGGAGGTTGCACTAAAAGGTAGCCTTTGTCCTCCTGCGAGGAGTCTTAACCAAACAAGCCATTTGTCATAGTAGTCACGGGGCCACATAGGTTTTGGCGTTGTTGGTGATTGAATCTGGAAAAGAGGTGCCAATATGAGAGTGCATGATCTTTCTTTCACGGAGTGCAAACTTTTAGTAGGAATAAAGATGCTTGTTCTGATAAGTTCGGGATGTATTTTTTTGAACGCATTGAAATCAGGCACTCTCCATATTGGAGTAACATTGTTTGTTACAACCCATGTGAGCTTTTGATTTTGTCGGTTGTCAACGATTATTTGGTCTAAGAAGCGATTTGTCTCTGTGGTCTTTGGAAAATGTTGAGATGAGTTAGTTATCTCTTCAATAGGTAGTTTCGACACGTATATTGCGCAGAAAGAGTTGATTTCGAAGTTAATAGGGAGCTTAAAGCTTCTACAAATTGATATGAACACGCCAAGTAGGTACAATAAGTTTGAAATTTGCATTTTGAGGGTTTTGTGAAAACATTTAACGAATGATATTATTTATTATTATGACACGAGTTGAAATATTGAAATTTAAAGTTAGAGGAATGCCTAGTAAGCGTAGAGTATATTTTTTAGACGTTTTGTTGTGTACTACAATTTAATATATGTGGCTTCTCGATAGAAGAAATTGAAAAATCTAGAACAATAGTGACCCCTTTTTTGCCAGTTTCAAAAAGAAGATCGATTTCATCTCAGAGGAAATTACTTTTTTCTTATTATTTCTTATCTTAATTGTAGGCATAACCTGTTTTTGCTACCTGGCGCCACATTGGCACGTCCATATTTCGGTTACTTGGGTTAAATAACTCCTAAACCAACATTTTGGTGGCAATTTTTTTTTGTTCATTAGCAGGTGTGACATGCAATCTAATAAATTGTGAAAAACAAATTACTTTTAACATACATGCGTTTATTAGTTTTAAAAAGGTTATTATATTTGGATTGGTAGAGCTCTAAATACGGCTAGAAATGATGATGGAGATGAAAAGATTTCTTGTTAGAGTGGAATTATTTTATCAGTTCCGTGATTAGCACATCAAAAAGACCTAAGCTAATTATTGTGTATTCCTTTTTCTCGAGTTTGTTATGCTTACCGCTTCGGTAGGTTTAAAATAAATTAAAAGAATATTACTATTATGAGGTAATCTTACTTCATACAATTCGGGTTAGGTTAGAATTTGATTACATTAGTGATTTAGGTAAAAAGTCAAATTAGTTCATATCATGTAAGTTTTGGGTATTCGCATGCTGGATATAATATATCAACCCCAAAAATTGGGTTGGTTTGACGGATCGTTTAAATTGTCACATTCCTACTTCTAAATATTTCGTTTCCCCATTACTCAGGTCTAATGATATTTTTTACAACAAGAAAAATGCATTAAATTCCATTCGGAAGCGATTGCGTTTATTAGCGTTCCTTCGATCACTTCCTACGCTGAAAACATAATATCAAATTGTTTGCACCCTTGTCATCAACCTAGGCTTTATGATAAATTGGATGGAAGCGAAGCATAAAACTTGGGAAACTTCGATTCCTTTTAAAACAACACGTGTTAATCATGACATGGATTTTGGACTTCCCCCTCTTAAAATGTCCCATGAAAACTAAATTTCAGCTTCAGTGCCACGTTTAAACTTCTTAAACACATGCCAAGGTGACAATTTACCAATTTGCTCGTATTTTAATTGGAAACACAAAGAAAAATAAATCATTGCAATGCCTTTTTTTAAATACATAATTTCCATTTACTTTCTCAAACTTTTTGATATAAGTCGTTGAGTGTTTTCTCATTAACCAAAATTCCGGGGAGTAACCTTTGATTTCATCCAATAAATGTACTCTGACACTCGTATGTACACCGTTGGATAATAGTCATCTCCGCACTCATCTGCAAATAAAAACATGAAACACGATTATCAGTTTAGACACTCTTCAACTTAACCTCAAATTAGGTTTATTTGCTATTATGTACACTAGTTATAGAAGTACTGAGCTTTACCTCGTTATCGTTCCTCCTGTATGTACATACACACACGGACAGACAGAAACGGCAAAATGATAAACTTCCAACTTTGTTGCAAGTTGAAATAACAAAATAGCTGATTAACTTTTACAATGTAGTAACCTGTTCACAGTTTTGATTGTTATTGAAGTAGTCCATTCTTTTTCAAAGGCAAAAAAACTTGGCCATGTAATTTTTCTAAATCGGACCAGCGTTCTTCCAAAATTTCTCTTTTGAAGGGACAAGTAAATAAATTTTACATTTTGTAACTTAAAGTTAGCTAATGAATTGTAGGGACTGTTAACTAAAAGCTACTACATGCAAAAATGTTTTACTGCTACATAGTAGGTTTCTCATTTGTTGTATGGTCGCGTATTACTTATATGGTTTATGGATATTGTATTATGATAGCACACGTCATATGTATTATCATTATCCTATTTTATTGAAATAGATATTGATATTAGACCATTTTAATACTTTATTAATTTGGGAATACACGCAAACATTTAAAGACACAAAATTGTGGTGAAAAGATAACAAACTTATTTTAAACATCATCATGAGCGAATAATTTTTGCTAGAAAGTTACTCTGAGCCTTAATAATTCCAATTTAAATTTGTAGCCTTTAAAAATCACAATTACATGTATTTACTGGATTTCCAAACACAACAATGTACACGCATAATCACTTGTCAGACCATATTTACTTGTTAGTAGAATCCTAAATCACTTGCTGATACGCATCAATTTTGAGACAAGAAAACTTTTCAATTAAGTCAGCGAAATTTGGCCTTAAATTCGGCGTGATATTCCAACAACTCTCCATGAGTTTGAATCTGTATAAAAAATACCAAAATACAGCAAGGTTACCTATTAAAACTTCATTCTAGCTTAATAAAATTGGTCTGATTCCTTACACTTCGTCAGAAGAACGAATGGGCATAATGGGGCGTAAACCCTCTTCTAACTTCAAAATAAAGTCATCATCCCATTTCATGGTAGGATAAGGTACATCGCCTGTTTAATACATTTGTTTTAAATGAAACAAAACAATAATGAAAAAAATCAGAAGAAAACGTCGATGTATTTTTGGTTGTCATGTGTTACAAACTTCACCATCTAGTTTGGAAGCTAATTACCCAAAGTAAAAATTTCCCACACAGTTATTCCATACGACCAAACATCGGACTTTGTTGAAAATTCCATCTTCTTTAATGTTTCAATAGCCATCCACCGCCATGGCAACGGTTCTTTGTCTTTCTTTACGTGGTCCTTGTAGTTGTACAATTTTCTGGACAGTCCAAAATCGCAAATTTTTACGGTTCTGTTGTGGTCAAGAAGAACATTACGGGTGGCGAGATCCGCATGAACTACTTTTTTCTTGGAGATAAATTCCATTCCATTTGCAATTTCAGTGGCAAATCGAAGCATTTCATAAAGTTCGATAGGTTCTTTTTCCTGAGAGGTTCCTGAACCCTTTTCAATTTTTGATGAAGATGAGCTTGGCTGTTGAACAGTTTCATTTCTTGAGGTTCGCAGGTAAGTTAAAAGTGATCCTTCAGAACAAAATTCGGTAACAATGTAAACGCGGCCTGTAATAGGAGGATTTAAAATGAATTACAATAAAGAAAGTAAGAAACTACGTCTGGTTATATGGTGTAAGTTTATGCAAGTTCAAAAATTATTTAAATTTTGTATTAATATCCACCTCTTCTTATTCCCTTCGTATAGGCTCCTAGAATCCGTATAACGTTTTCATGAGTTCCAACAAAAGCCAAAATCTTTATTTCCCTGAGAGCCCCCAATACCGCATCCTTTCCCCAAGATAACTGCGGAATTTTGACAGCAACTTCAGATTCGAAACCATTTACTCTCATTTTATAAACACGTCCAAAGGTTCCACTGCCAATTTTTTCCGCTTGTTCTGTGAAAAATGATATACATAGCTCAGTAAAAAAATTAATACAATTTTGCTGTTTTTTGCCACTTACC
This sequence comes from Orchesella bifasciata, assembly GCA_034697805.1. NCBI lineage: Eukaryota > Metazoa > Arthropoda > Collembola > Entomobryomorpha > Orchesellidae > Orchesella > Orchesella bifasciata. The sequence continues at coordinate 29,583 of JAQGAP010000438.1, read as the reverse complement.
AAATCTGAACTCATCCTTAGCAATTTCTAGCTGTTCATTGTATGGAAACTGATTGATGTCCAAGTTAAAAGATTCCAATTCAAATAATTCAAATGAATTATTTTCTCCATTTACTTTCTGCCCATTTCGAAACTCATATTCTTCTTCATTTGACAAATAAAATGGCCCTTTATTCTTATAATGCCAGAGTCCTAAACCTAACCCCACAATTATTAAAACAAGCACGGAAACGATGACCACCAAAACCTTGTTTTGTTTATCGTTTGCAGTTGTTGATATGGGTTTGGAATGAATGGAAGGCCGCCATGTTTGTGACCCAACGAAATCTGTTAAAAAAGAGAATTAAAATTAGTTAAAAAATATTGACGCTGAGTCATCTCATTTTTAATGGAAGAAATACCCGAATATTTTTCCTCGTAAACTGATGGTAAGGCCAGGTTTGAGTTGTTTGTAATTTTCCACCATCCGTTTTTTGCAAACGATGGGCCATCAAAAGCCTCCACAATAATATAGCTGATGTTACTAACTATGGCGAAGTTTTTCATATGAGAAATTAGAATAAGGTAATCATTCAATGTAGTCTCCGTTAAATTTACGTTCACAGAAACTCGAAAATGCAGATGTATTTGTGGGTAAAAATCCTGAAGCGACTTTTTAATGTAAAGATGGGTATCAAATAACTTTCCAAGAGTTTTCGGATTGTTATAGCTATTTAAATCCAAAATTTCATAGCAAAATAGGTACCCAACAGTATTTAGGAATTTATTGATTTCGGTGAGAGGGTTGCCTGATTTCAGAGATTCTAAAATTATTTCTTCACAATTGCCTTTTTCCATGACAACCCCCATTGTCAGATTAAAGGGTTTACCCAAACCTGCTAACATTGTGTGACGACTATACGTTGCATTTATAAATCCTTCTGTGGTTAAGTTTCCGGTTTGCTCAAAAAACGAGCCCAAAACCACAGTGATTCCTTTTATAAAATCAATGCTGGTCCCAAGCGTCACTTTCGTAAAATTCAGGAACGCGTTGAAAGCCTCTATCTTTTCCTGCTCAGTGACTTCGCGACGGTCATAAAAAAGGAATAAAAACTTTTTCGTGTGGTCAACCAGCCCATTCGTCACCAGCTTATTTAGTGCTGAAACAAAACCCTCGTAAGAATCCTTCCCAAGCACTACTTCCACTAGATCAAACCTGTGAAGTATAAACTGCAAAAGTATTTCGTATTCATCTGAACTAATTGGTTGTTCTTTTCGCCAGTCCGTGGCATCAAAGATAGACCCTATGTAATTGTTGTGAAAATAGTCAGACGATAAAACTGGCCGTTCCTTTGTCCACTCAATGCAGGGTTCAATATCCATACTGTCCCGGATTTTTGGATAATTTCGAACTACTAAGTACGGATTCACATCACTAAATACTTCTAACGTTGGCCTCAGAACCGAAAACCAGGTTTGGTATGTGCGGTGCCTAATGTCGTCAAACGCCCGCCCGATAATTAGCGGAATTTCATTTAGCAAAGCCCAGTTCGAAATGCCTTCAATCTGTTCATTCAAACTCAAAGCTTCCCTGTTGCAAAATACAGTTGCATGATTGTCCTTTATTTGCAGGTCGAATCTCAGTTGGAAATATACTGTTGTTTTTAGGTGCTTGACTAAAATTAGATTTCTAAATGTCTTCATGTCCTCCAGTTTAGGTCGCACGTCGTTTTCAAACTGTCGGCTGGTAACGTTATCAAGAAAGGTTATGGACTCCAGTTTGAAATATGACTGCAAAGTGTACAGACTTCCATTTACTTGTCTACATGCTGTAACAACTGCTTGTGTAGTAGTGTCATTCAATGCCCCAAATGAAGTTGATTGGAATCCGCAGCCAATAGTTACTCGGGACGACATTTTTTTAGCAAACCCGCGGTTCACATATACTGAGTAGTTTCCCCCGTTGTGATTTTCAACTGCAAATAACAACGTTTTTACTGCCACATTTTCAAGGGGATATGCACTCCGACTGCTAAGTGAATTCAGTTCAGCCTCAATTGTTTCCCACTTGTAGGCACATCCTGCAAACTCTACCGGACTGTGCGCTAACCAATCTGTGTAATCAATAATTACATCGAGTCGAATATCCCGATGGATGTTGCTCATGTTTGTTCTTGAGTAATATTTTAGGGCCAAAGATGACTTCAGTAATTTCCATTCAACTGCAAGTTACCAAAGTTTATTTTAACTAATAAATACCTCAATGAGAAAACAAAATGGTCATAATTAAATTAAATTTACGTACAGTGTGTTAAAACAGCAGCTTCAAAATGTTTGGATAGCGTGCCCAAAGCTGAGGTTGCATACCACGGGATATCGTCACCACGTAAGCAGGACTCAGAGTCAATATACGGAATAATTTTGTTCGGAACTAAAGTGGGTAACTTGGTTTGCAGCAAAGGTAACGGCAACAAGGCACCCATTCTACTTTCATTGCGGGTAACAGTGAGTTTCCAAAATGAATGGAGGAGACGACGATGGTACCCATCCCCAAGGCTTTGTGGTTTTACATAGTAGTCAATATAAGGCTCTGTATAGGTAAAGCGGATCATAAGTTTTATAAACTTAATATTCAGGAAATGTAGGTATTCCATCCGTTTTTGGAAGAGACCAAGTGATTCCACAACTCCGGGCGTTGTGCCAAAATCCATGGAAACCAGAAAATATGAAGAAAGTGGCATGATTTTGTAAAACACGTGACAGCTGATTAAATCCTCGTTGTATCCAAATCCAACACCAAGGATATTATGCACCGAGTTAGGAGAGAACCAAGACAATGGATTCATCTGGACTTTCCAATCGGCTGCGGTAATATTGTACAAATCCTTGCAGGTGATGTTGTCAGGAAGTGTAAAGTGTATCCAATATTTGCCAGTTGGTAAATCCACTTTAGTGTGCTTTATTGGCATCTTGCGGTTTGCCAGAGTGTTAATGTCAATTCTACACCAAATAAGAAGATTTTGAAGACAGACCTGACAGAGATGTAGCATTAGTTTTGTTGCCCATTAATACAAATTCGTTATAAAACCAACCTGAACTTGAATTGCAAAATTATATCCAGTCCTGCACTGCTATTTACAGCCTTTTGCACAATCTGAATTGCGTCATGTATTTGATCCACACATTCCAGGATTTTGCAATCTGAAATACGAGCCAAGTTTAGTTTCAATTTGCTCTGACGGTAGTAAAAATCCTTTAGTTATGAACCAAATTTTACCTGGGGCATAAAGACCATGAACCTCTGCTGATTTTTCTTTGCTTACATGCTTAAATTCAAGATGTGACACAAATTCTTCAACTGAAAGGTTTCTTGCTCTAACTGCATTGATCAGATTTGTCAAATCATACCTTAGGTGTAATCCATTTGTTTGGTATACATAAAATGTAATCAAAATTCCGATTAGCCTTGAAACCTTCATTTTACTTGAACTTTCACTTCAGGTGTAAGTTCTTAGAAATAAACAACAATTGTCAAAAAACCGATGAATTGAACATTCTCGCTTGATTATTAAGCAGGAGTAAGCTCTTATCATTTTCGCCAGCCACCACCGAATCAGTTTAAAAAAATTTTTTTTTCTCTTCTGTTTATGTAACCACACAGTATCCTGTGTGAGCAAATGTTTAATACAAATTGGCACTTTTTAAAACATATTTGGTCGAATGATTAATACTACCACGAAAAGTCAATAATACTGAGGTTCTTATTTTCACAATAACTTGAATGGCAATTAATTTCACTGAAAAACTGAACTGAAAAATAAACCACAGACATAAAAATGCGAATACGAGTTACGCAAGCAAAGCTTTTTACTTTTATTTTTTTGGGAAGGGTTTTCATTACGCTCTTCGTATGTAGCTATGCTCACTTTGCTTGTTTTAGGGATGTGGTTAAATATTTATTGGTTGCAAAATGACTAACTTCATAGGTTTACATCAGATCCTGTAAATATTAATTCAAAATGTTAGAGCTCATTCATTCGGTTCTGTATGAGTGATAAACTTTGCTTCAGGTTCATAAATCAAAAGCCAAGTTTTGATTCGGGAAATTAGAAATTTCTCTTCAAAACTGAAATGACAATATTTTGATTTAGTCTTTTTCCAATCCTTGGTTTATGTAACAAGTTGAAAACTTACTAATCATAAGATATAATTTAAGAAATGATTCGAGTGCATGCAAACTTGGCCAAATATGCCTACACGATTAATTCTTTGAATAAAAATGACACAAATATAAGAGTCTTGAAATAATGAAGAAATCTCTGCTATTTTTCATTAAGAATTTATATGAGTCAAAAGTTCCCATCATGATAATGAGGTTAGCAATAGCAAAACACATTTTGTATATTTGAGCTAAAAATACTAAGAGTATCTCGTTGCAAAATGTTGACAAAAAACCTTTTTTAAGTCCAAAATTTAAGGTTCCTGTAAATAAATCAAACTTTACCTATACAGGGTGTTTTTTTAAAAGTTTAGACATTTTGATTTGGCCACCATTTCTACAATTTATGCTTATGAATTATTTTACAATTTTCAATGTGATCACCAGACTTCATATTTATAGGACGGCATCTTCTTTTCCACGAATCCATGACTTTTTGGGCCATTTCCGGGGTTACTTTACCCCATTCGTCAGTTAGTACTTTCCACAGCCCATACATGGTTTTTGTTTTCCGTTGGAAAAGTCGCTGTCTTAAATATCCAAAGCCAAACAAGGCAATTGGACTTGCCACTAGGCTTTTTACAGGTATTTTCTCCTTGGACATGATGTTGATCCAAATTTTTCTTTGACCACCTTGACGTAAGCAACAGTCAAACGAGAGGTGTGGGATGGGGAAGCGTTGTGGTGTACAAATACATTGGAGGTGTCCTTTCCATAAAGCTTTGGGATGTGGACCTCGACTATGGGTTTATAAACGTGCTCAATGTAATATTGAGCAACAATTTTGACGTTTGGTGGAACCCCAAAAAATGGAAGGACCCCCCGCCCACTCAAAGCGCCCACTACCATAAATTTGTGACTAAACTTTTCTTTCTTCTCAACCACAAAGTTCTCCCCCTCAGATTTTTGCTTCGCGTAGCAGATTTTTCTCGACGTGTTGCAGTCATTCAGGAAAAACGATGCCTCGTATAGTGTGACGACGAACACACTCTTTTTACCTGCCAGATGTTCTTCGTAGGGGCTCTTACAGTTAGACTTCCGGTTTGTCCGATAACTGTCTTTCAACGTATGAACGGCAGGTTTTTTGAAGGTCTTTTCCCCCAAATCTTCATGGATGATAATCAGAACCGTATGGGGGGGGGGATTTGACACCTTTAGCCATCTCCCAACAGGGGGTGGATCTTCTTTTGTGGTGAAAAGGTCGACCTTCCTGATCAAGGCCGGTTTGCGCTTTTTCTTGACTCGATTTCTCGGCGGTGTGGTGGCTCCAACAGCATGACCAGGCCTTCTCTTTCCTTTAGAATGAATTGCATTGTAGATTGTGGCTCTCGACACGTGAATTCCGTTCTTTTTTAATGTTGAAATTATTGCTTTTTGACCGCAGTTACTGTTGAAAAGCTCCAAAATGAGCGATTCCACTTCCAGTGAAATTTGTCTAGGCATGGCTTTATAAAATAAAACAAACGACAGCGGAAAATGAAGAGCAGACTTGTCTAATTAGAATGATGTATTGGTTTCTGATCCTTCTTTAAGAAAGCACCCGTTTTCGGTGGCGTCAAAATGTCTAAACTTAAAAAAAACATCCTGTAAATTGCGACTTTTCTAACCTTCTTTAATAGTTAGTTAGTTTTTTATTTGACCATTTTTTGCCATCATACACGGTCATAAGCTACATTAATCTTGTATAATTCACTTACTTAGTTGTATAATATTATAAGTATAAATAAAAGGTTAAAATGACATTAGTTCGTTGTAGAAAAGCTCCTAATTTTCATAGCTTCATGATTTTCATGATATTCATGATTTTCAAACCTTCTTTAATAACCGAATCAAAATCTTCACAATATTGTGGACCAGAATCACGAATCAGTTGTTCTAAGTTAAACTCTGAAGTTAAGCAATATCATAACAGTTGATTTCTGTGACATAAAATGAGCCCAATATGATTACGTGTAACGGCAAGAATTTTTCAGCGCAATGACATAAAATGGAAATAAATAAAGAATAAAGACTTGGTGTGCAGGTGACTTGCCATTTGGTGAAATTTCATGGACTAACAATTTCGTCACTCAACTTTCAGAGCCCACATTTAATGAGCATGGAATGTAAGTGAAATGTGCAAAATTAGTTTGACATTAATTTCCCTTTTTTATTGGATAATATACATAATATACAAAATTTGTCCTTACACGTAGGTATTCACACATGTTGAAATGCTGGGATATTAACCCTCCCATGCGGCCAACTTTTTATGAACTAAAGTCTGCCTTGCAGTAGCAGTCGTTCAGTGGCTGTTGCTGAACATGTTACATCTGAACTGTTATGCCCATAACTTTTATTGCTTATAGCACATCTTAAATACAACTAATTTATTTAAACTCATTCGTCTTCAGTTTTTAACTGTTAGATTACGCACGTTTTTATATTATAATATATTATAAGTTCAAATAGATGAAGTCGATTTAACAAGTTAAAGTAAATTTTTCGTTTCTATCAAATATTGTATGACACATGTCATTACATACAATACATAACAGTTGCAATGCAATAAATGTAATACATATAAAACCAGTTCAACAAACTGATTTATGTCCTTGTTTTTATACACATTTAAGCGGGCAACTACCAATTTTAGCTACAAATTGGTAATACGTTATAACCTATAGTTTATAAAAGTGGCTTTTTGAAGAGGCTTTTTAAATATTTCGATTAAATGTCAAATACCAAATTACTCTTAGTTAACATTTGACAAGGATGCTGTTGAGAAAATAAAAGTGTGTTTGGTTTCAATTTTAGCAACTGATGGGATGTCGGAAAGTCCATTAGTTATTTCAAATTTTGAAAACAGACAGCGCATTAGAAGTAAAAGCTCATTATTTTTGTTAACTTTGTTTGCAAAATAGAATTGCTAAAGTACTCATCAAATTTTACATGGCATTATCAATTGGCTTAATACTTCGTAAAATGAATATTAAATGTGTTTTTGACAACGTAAGAAAATCGTGAGAAACAACGGCGCGATAAATTCCAGTAGTCTTTTAAACCGTGTTCGATATCTCTTGTTTTTTGTCACACCTAATTTCTTCTCTAGCTTTTCTTCTGGATTGTTTTCTGACTGGGGTATTATAAACGTATGTTGAGGTCAGATGGAACAGTTACCTTTTAATACGCACTACAACTAAACATGGGGCTATTATGGCTATGATGTGTAGTGAAACTACTCTTCATCCCGGTCCAGGCAATGGGTACAAAGGTTCTAAACTCAAAAACAATGTGGTTTTAAGTCTTAGGTTTAATTTGTGCCTTAAGTGAAGATGCGGGCCCATAAACTACGTGGTCAATTAAGTTTCCTTTGCAAAACGTTTGCGTTCAACTGCTGAATTTTTTAAGCAGAAACTTTTTGCGGTACTAAGACAGAAACATGCATTTCTTAAAGCTCGTCGTAGTCGTGATCTATTTTTGTGGAGCAATTCATAGTGAAAGTTGCATTGCCAAGTTGTTTCCTGATATAAACACCCAATGGGAACAATACGTTATTTATCTATATCGAACTGAATTTCAAAACTTTAATGCGTTTCTGACCCGCAAAGTGATCATTTATAACCCTGCCAAAGTATTTATCAACGGGACAGTTTATCGCTACTCAAATACTGTTAACGTAGTTATGAGTTCTGAGTCCGTAAAAGATGCTGGAAAGTTTGCGCAAGAAAGTTTGACATATTTTTTTCATACCATTATACCGTCTAAAACTATTTTCTTATTTACAAGCTTTCATAGGCTGGAAAAATATTATTCAGAAAGGCTACAACCACCTTGGTTTAATTTGCTTCCCATTTTTCCAGCACTCAAGGTGTTTATAACCATTCAACCCAAAAAATGTGACTGGAGCAGTACCAGAATGCACTACATTTGTAACGGATACTGTATACATACCCAAAAAAACCCAGAATCAAACTTATTCAAAGAAAGTTTCTCCTCTATCCATCGCCACCTATTTCTCAATGCCAATGGAAAATTCTTGAATGCACTTGGAACCGATTCATTTAACTATGTTACAAAAAGTAGACGCCGAAATCAGGCAGCGTGTCCACACCAAGTAAAGAATTTAAATAGACATTGCAGAAACGATATTATGAATCTCTTACTCGCAGGTCGCCTTCACAATTTCACATTGACGCTTTACCAAAAAAGTTCAACTATTTTTCGAAGATTTGGGATTGGTGAAAGGTACTCTTCACGTGAGGTTATTGTGCATTCATTGTCATTAACGTCACTTTACTTTCCGTTTCAATATTCATTTGAGAGATTTGACTCAACTGCAATGCTCTACTGCAGCAACATGGAAATACAAGGTTCGCATTGGAGCATTAACTTTGGTGTTTGGTACGAACCATTAAGTATGCCTACATGGCTGGTATTTTTGTTAATGCTTGTAACTGCAGGGTGTGTATTCTGGATGGACTTAAACATTGCTAGCAAATGGCTAGTAGGGCTAAATTTATTATCAGTGACCCTGGGGCAAGTGGATATAAAGTGGAGACGCTATTACTTCATCGCATGTGCGATTGCGTATATATGCATTCTTTACGAAAACAGCTTGCTCAGTATAATAAGCGTGATATCAGCACCAAACCGGTTTCAAACGCTGAAGGAGTTGTTAAAAGCAAACATAAATTTACAAAATAATTTGGTTACCCAAGCTAATTCCAAATATCTCCCCGCATACTTACTTTTCGCCCACATTTCAAATACTTGCAATAAAGGGACACAGCAGTGAAGCTTTCCACGTAATTCATAATGCATCCGCGATGTCACAAGTAGCTTCAATAATTGCTGCCACTAATCAAAAACTTGAATAGTTTGATGAATAGTGACTCTACATCTGATTTTACGTTGAAGGATTTAAGCCAACAACTCAGAAATTACGAGCGCGGGTGGAAAAACCGCGGTAGCAAGCTAGCAATGCTAGCGGGAAATATTGCTGCTCGCCGAAGGCGAGCGGCAAATCGGGAAGTGAAGCAAAAAAAATCGGGAAAAGGATATGTAAAATCGGGAAATGAGATTGCAAAATCGGGAAATAAGATTGCAAAATCGGGAAATGAGATTGCCAAATCGGGAAATGAGATTGCAAAATCGGGAAATGAGATTGTAAAATCGGGAAATGAGATTGCAAAATCGGGAAATGAGATTGTAAAATCGGGAAATGAGATTGTAAAATCGGGAAATGAGATTGTAAAATCGGGAAATGAGATTCAAAATCGGGAAATGAGAGTGCAAAATCGAAAAATGAGATTGTAAAATCGGGAAGTGAAGCTAAAAATTGGGAAAACGAAATGTAAAATCGGGAAGTCAGAATAAATTTTGAACTGGGAATAACGGGAAGTTAGATTATAATATATCAAACAGGAAATATCACAGTTTATTCGCAGTTTGTAAAGTTTTCAAAACTTTCTCCCAGGGAAAGTCCTTTCGCGAACTTAAAGGTGAAGCAGAGCAACATCACATGAAAGCACAGAGTCCCTGGACACTTCTCTGACACACGCTTTGCAACGTACGCTCGTATAGTTTTGGAAAAGTTCTTGCATAACACTACGTTATGAAACCGAAAAATGCCGAATAAAAAGGACCATGCACATTTTTTGTTTTCCATTTTGATGGTTTCATTGCAGAACCAGCCCAGTTCTTTTTTTCCGAAAATGGCAACACCAGCTTAGTTCCTATGTAAAAGGTAGGAACTAAACTGGTTCTGCCATTTTTGGAAAAAAGAACTGGGCTGGTTCTGCAATGAAGCCATCGATTTGTGCTTTCGTAGACATGTTATCCACATCCATCAATATCAAACTTTAAAATACTTTACAAAATATCCCAAGCCGCTTAGGAATATTGAGAAAACAAAAACAAAATTTATTTCTCGCTTGAAAATCATGGAATCTTTATTGTTACAGGAAGATAATATGTTACTTTGGAAGAATAAAAATCTCTATCCTATTTTCGACTTGTGCATGTGCAGAAACCGTGAATGAAAGTTATGCGGAAGCCTGATGATTTCATGAGGATTTCTGATGAAGATAGTGAAATATCGAAAGCTAAACACAATTAAAATACTAAATCCTAACATGTTTCCGATTCTTGTAACATAATTTCGATAATTTTAACAATATGCGGCACATTTCGTCAAGCGTTTAGAAATTGAAACCAGCAAAAAAGAGATTTCAAAACTTACAAAACGAAGCAATAAAAAATATAATTTTGTTGATGTCGAATAAAGTAGTATAGACGACAGCAGTATGATATATTCTAATGATTCGCTGTGATTAGTAACATAGGTCACGAATTCATTAAAGCATTATGTAAAGCTAGAAAAATGTGCCAGGACATTTAGTGAGGACTTGAATGTTATTGAGATACAGCAGCAGTACATTCCTCCAACGTTGAGCAGATGTCGAATGCTCCTGAGTCATCCCAAGTTATGACCAATTAGAACTTTATCGGACAATTCAGGTTACTTCAAGGCATTCACGATATTTTGCATTTCACCTTGACCGCTTTGTCTAGAATTTATTGTGAGGCAGTTGTTCAAGAAATGGAAAGTGTTTTGGGACTCAACTCTCCAAAGTGCAATTTTTTAGTTCCAAAAACAGTACATGATGAAACAATAATCAGTTGGCAAGTGCCATCTCCAAAGGAACACGCAAAATCAGTTGTAGAACAGCCGTTAGACGTTCATTTCAAGGAAGTAGAAAATGGAACTTGGTTCAATTTAATACGTGAATTTTTATTTTCAATGCAATTCAGCAGTTGAATTGAAGGAATTGCTTTCAATTTCTTTCATACTTGAGTTTCATTTAATTTAATTCAGAGCGCATGAATTGAATTCAAAGTTTCAATTCAAACAACATATTCAATTCAAGTCATATTTGACGAAGACTATAAAGTGAATCTTGCGGAAGCAAACTAATAGCAAAGAATTACTGGATATCTACTGATTGAGAGGATTCAATTTAATCCGGACTGAGCTACTGTAGTTTTTAACACACTTAAGCTCAAATATACCCGAACAGTAGTAACTTGAATATTTCTAGCGATTTAAATCGATAGAATCTTGTAATCTAAACATACCGTGAAAATTTCCTTGGAAAGTTTCATAATTTTACTGTTCTTATATAGTTGGATTCAGAATTTCCAGCAGTTCGTCCATATAATGTAGAAATGAATTGAATTCCATATCCGGCGTTTCAATTCATTTCGTTTCAAACCCTCTTTGAATTCAATTCGAAGGTTCCAATTTCAATTTCTTTCAGCCTGTATTGAATTGAATAGAATTGAAAAAATTTCAATTCGGATTGAATTGAACCAAACAACCAGAAAAGTGGCCTTTCTGTGTTTCATAGGATAAATCAAAGCAATTTTTTGCTCAGAAGTTCTAAATGGACTTGATGAAACTGCTGAACGAAATAAAATTTTATTTGGATCTTAAGATTTAGCAACTATAAATCAAATTTTTCTCATCCTGGTCATATTTGTATCCGAACTTTATTAAATAAATACCTAATAAATAAATATTGGTGTATTCTACTCGGTTTATAACGTAAAAATTGAGCAATATATGCATTCATTGCTAGCTTTTATTGTATTGTACTTTATATTCTACTGTAACTTATTGTTGCTTAAAAATAAATGCAAACTTAAGCGATTTTTTTTGTGATCAATGCATTATTCGAAATGCCATGATATATGACTATTTATAAGTCATACTTTTAACACTAGAAAACGGGAAATCCCAAAAAACGGGAAATCGGGAAATTTTTTGCATTTTTCTGCTAGCGGGAAGAAAAAGTTTTTTCCACCAGCGATTACGAGTCATCCTTTCAATGCAACAAAGTGATGCAAACTCTCAATACGAAGCTGTATCTCTGGAATATAAACACTGAAAATAGGTATTGGCTGATTAGAACAATAGATCGTATTTTGGAGTCTGGACTTCACACACAATGGAATCGGTCGTCTGAATGGAAACATTTGCTACAGCTGAAGTTGTTAAATGGTGCAACAAATACTATGAACGGTCATTCAATGATGTCTAAAAATCCAAATTATATTAATATTACTATTTGTGAAATACTTGCAATGATGATGGTTTTGTGTACACTTGTAATTATAAGCATGGTGGTTTTTCTTTTTTCAAATGTACGAGAGCAGGAAAAAGACTCCGTCATAGTATTATCATTTTAGTTAAATCAAAAAAAATTTAAAAGCTATTTTGCACAAAAATTGTCACACTTAATTTAAATTTCTCACCGAGATTAACGTTTGCTGAATGTTGAACTATGATTTCTTCACGAAAAAATGCGAAATAATTATACTATCAAGAAAGAACTCAATTCACATGGACTTTTATACGTTTTTTAATAGACAGGAGTATTAATAGTTGTACAATTATTAATAAGTTGACAAACTTTCAGTCAAATATGAAAGATAAAATGCACAAATATACATTTCTAACTCCAACGTACAAGACTATTGAGCAGGAAAAAAAGATAGGAACGAATATGATTGAGATGCTATCAACGTGCATAACATTCTAAAACGTAATAGTACACAGAGAAAGTCAGACAGAAATAGATTTCGTTTCAAAATTTGTCCAGGTGCTGTTTTCACAGTGACGTAGCTTGACACACCTATTTTTATCATGAAATATGACACTAATTCTAGTTAAAACACAACTGACGGAATATTGGGGTGCGGTGAGACAATTGTTCTGGGGCTACTTGAAAGACGAAGGAGGGACCATGATTTACTCGGCCAAATATTGATGAATTGTGATGAAATTTTGTATGGAGACTTTTCAATTGATTCCCCAGGGGGTTTTTTTGCCCGTTTTTCATAACTGAAGTTTGGCGCCAAGTTACAAATGTCGAATTTTTATATTTTCAAGTGAGCTAGTTGAACAATACGGATTCGTAAGTCATATTAGCACCTTAATATTTACCATGTTAACGTTTAATGAAAATGTGACCTTCAATGTGGGACCACATATGGTGCCATCGTGTGCATGAAATTACAATTTTTATTACTGGAATACATGCGGCAATGCATAGGAAGTCTAACGCAAAACGAATCATGCAATTTGGACGTTTTGACTCCAAGATATATAACTTTAAAGTTATCAATCCTGGAAGTCGAGCTGGGAGACTTCGAGAAAAAAGTGTAATAAACGTTCAAAAGGGATTTGAGATGTTTATCTACGACAGCACAACGAAAAACACAGATTTGATGATCTTAAACACATTTTTTCCACTATGATCAAAAATTGTCATTCCAGAGATCGAGTTTTTTTGTGTCGAAGTCAAAGAACTTACTGTTGGAGAGTATGGATAGTTTTTACAGGGAACTGGATACAATGACTAATGAATTCAAAATCTCAATAACCCAATTTTACAGGTAATTGGCTAAATCTAATGAACCAATTAAATAATTATGATCGACAAATGCGTCAGCTTGGGATGTAGATTTCAAGTCTACAGTGGTATTTCTTTCCAAAAAATGTATACTTCTTCGGCCGACGACACTGATACAAAGTTATTTTAGTGCTTTTTTTATTAAGTTTCCTTCCAATGCATTTTACGTTTTTACGTGTTTTATTACTTGATAGGATTTGCTCTGTAGAATCTACGCACACACATTTAATATAGTTGCTGCATTACCAATTTCAAATTGCATAGATAAATATTTATAGTTTAGTTTTTACAAAGAGCTTCAAAGCTTTAATTCGTATTGTTTCTAAAAAATCTTTCAGCCATTTATACATTGAAATTACCTCTCGACCACAAACATTCTCTACATATTTTTAGTCCGAATCTTTTTATAACACTAAATACTATATTTCCAGGGAGCAGTCCAAAGAAGACTTCACAGAAATAGGTCAGTAACAAGATGAATAATGAGCGTAACAGAAATCTGCAATCACAACTCTCCTTCGCATATTAAATTACAATAATATTTAGTAACGTTTTCATTCAGTTTACACACTCCCGTAGACTTCATCCTTCCTACTTTCCAGTGTACTCACGAGGATATGGTCAGAGGTGAAACTCGCCGATTCGGCTGATCTTCATGGAGAACATTCATTTACGTGAGAAATGAACATACGTATAATATGGGACGGTCACCGCCATGCATTTCGAAAAAATCCAAAAATGCATATTTTTGCTGAAATTGAAAATCCTTATGGGATTTAACATGGGAAAATTCAAATTTTTAAAGGTTTTACCTAGGGAGGTTTTCAAAAAAATTCAAATTTTCAAAATTTTCATATTTTAGTCCAGAAATGAAAATCTCACCAGATTTGATCGTCGGGAAGGCCAACAAAGATCTAAATAAGGTTTGATTTGAATTTGGCAAATATTTGAAAATTTGAAATTTTCGAAACGTTTTAAAAAACTTTTCGCTAATGAAATAATTTGCCTTTTTTTTGGTGGCCTTCTCAACGGTCGTATCTCGTGAGATTTTCATTTTTGGACTAAAATATGAAAATTTTGAAAATTTGAATTTTTTTGAAAACCTCCCTAGGTAAAAAAACCTTTAAAAATTTGAATTTTCCCATGTTAAATCCCATAAGGATTTTCAATTTCAGCAAAAATATGCATTTTTGGATTTTTTCGAAATGCATGGCGGTGACCGTCCCATATTATACGTATGTTCATTTCTCACGTAAATGAATGTTCTCCATGAAGATCAGCCGAATCGGCGAGTTTCACCTCTGACCATATCCTCGTCAGTTCCTCAAATAATCTGTCTATAAAATCAAGTGTGGTTAATTTCTCAATCAATCAATACTGGTTATATCAATCCCGGAAAACATGTTTTAAATATTCTCAATATTTTTGTTCCGTAATTACACATTATGTAAAATGGACTTGGGGGTGTTTCAAAGTTTAGTTTTTATTATGGCTATTTTGTTAATACTTTGTTGACTATGATTGTATGATTTCGTTTGAAGGTAAATGGTGAACAATAAATGACAGGCCAAATTGTACTGATAGCTTTGAGCATGTCTTGGTTTTGAATCAATGTTTGCACAATTGTTTCTTCCGAATTTTTAAATAAAAAATTCAAATTAAGGCGTAAACAAACTATTATCACAAACAAGTTGGTTACACCATCTCAAACCTATTTTATTTTATACCCAACCAAAGTTTATATTTTGTTTGACTGATTTATAGCTGTAATATAATGGTCACTTGTAGACATTTTACAATTTAAATGAAGTTGTCAAACATTTTAAGCAGTATTACTGCGCATGCATTCAACACAGAACATAAAACAATTTGCTTGCATGCGTACTATCACATGTGTCACATTCCTTAAAACCGGTTGTGAAAATTGGAAGTTTCGTTGTGATCTATTTACTTGAAATTCTGAACATGTTTCATTACAATGTTATTTAAACAGGAAGGACTTTATTTTAAAATTGCCGTGCAAAGCCTATATAGAATGGTTTTCATAGGTTGTTACACATTGCATACATATACATATATATGACTTGTCGTTTTCATGAAAAACCCAGCATCATTCTGCGTGATTATGGAGACTACACAATCTTTGTAAAAGGATCAAGTAGCATGTATAATAAATAAAAAATAAGAACATTTTTTAATTGTCAAAAAGATTATATCAGGTGACGCATCCATGCATTAAATTATTACCTAAAAATGGGGATTACAAATGACAGAGAAAAATTACACGATTCATTCGGATGTCTGAACTTAAAATATTATGCGTATTAGTCACAAAAGCCATTTCATTTGGCGGATGGCAAATTTTTTATTCTGACCTTATCGTAAGTTCAAATTCTGACTGGAAATATGGAACCTTGTTCACATGCATTCACCTTTCTAGACTGGAAAAAAGTGTGTGCTCTTTATCTATAATTTTTTTTACAAATATAAGGCATATATCTTATTTTGCCTATGTCATAAATTATAAAACAATTTTTGTATTAATAAAATTTCATGGTTTAAGGTAAATGTGCATGTGAATCATCATGTAGTTGCAGTTATCGTTTAGGAGTCGTATTCACTGTGCAAGACACACCCAATGTATTTTTAAACCAGTTTTCAAGGACAAAATCGTATTTCTTAAACACTGATACAATGGGGGCATTTTTGAAAACGTCCCCACAATTTCCTTTGATCTCAGGAGTGCTGTTAGCTTCCACGGTTTTGCTCCTAATCTTTAGCAATCACTTTTATGGCGCAAATGCAGTTTTTGATGGTTCAGAAGCATTTCTACGATTGCCATTATTTGAAAACGCAAACTGCACAACAGGGTTACGATACGACGGCTTTTTGTATGCCCGATGCAGTTATTATGGCGAGTTTCCAAGGGATATTCCAAATTCAACTGAAATACGGGAACTTGACATGGACTATAGGAATAATACAATACAAACCTTGACCGACGGATATCTTGCCAGGGCCAACTTGCCGAAGTTAGTCACCCTTGGTTTATCTAATTGTCAAATTCACATCATTCAAAAAGGAGCGTTTCTAACTGAACCATCCATCCTTCAGGATTTGTCCTTATCTTTTAACAACATTGAAACACTAGATCCAGAAGTTTTTGCAGGGTTGTCTGAACTGAGCCATCTAAACCTTGCTGGGAACCCAATTAAACGATTTGAGGCTAATAAAGTGTTCCCTCCTAGTCTATCTTCATTGATAATTTTAGATCTAAGTCTTTGTCAGCTGGATTCTCTATCCGATAATGTGTTTGATAACCTAAAACTGGACATTTTATACTTACATAACAATGAATTTAAATATATGAGTTGGCGAACCCTTAGAAATGCAACTATTAAAGATTATTTGACGCTCTTTGAAAACCCGTGGCACTGCGACTGCAACGTGAAATTTTTAATTGATATTCTACTGGAAAAAGATCTATTGGGGGACCCTGAAAAAAATAAATGTGCAACATCTCCAAATGAAGATTATTTGAAAGGATACTCTTGGAGAGAGAATGAGAGAGACAAATTTGCCTGCTTACCTCACATTGAGAAGGTAGTGCTTGTAAATTACGATGAATATGGTAATAACTCCGAAATACAAGATTTGAATATGGGAAACCAGTCATACCTTCAGGTTGGAGAGGATGTGTACATCAAATGCAAATTCTCTGGATATCCTCGGCCCACAGTACAATTGAACAAGCATGACTGGGATAAAGAATTGACAATAAAACGGCAAGTTGGCACAGAATCACACTCCGTATCAGAAAAAAGGATTGGTCATATCAGTAATGGTGCTGAGGAACGTCAAACAAACTCCCAGATAAAACAGGCCGACAGGGATAAACCCAAAGTACAATTAAATAAAAATGCCGAAGCTGATAGTAATATTGACAATGAGGAATGGAGACAAATTTATACATACGAAGACATCTTGGTAATAAAAAACGCCCAGAAGGCTGACTCGGGACGTTACTCCTGTAATGCGTCAAATTTTGCAGGGTCTGTGGACGAGGCTTTTGATCTCAATTTCACAGATGCGAGCGGAAGTGTGAGTTGGAAAATATATTTGGGAATTGGAGTTGCATTCCCAGCTTTGTCTGTAATTATGCTACTACTATGGCTGAAGTTTGGACGAAGAATGAAGTGGACAAGGTTTCTACAAAGGAAAACGATTGATGAAGCTCCGAAAGAAAATTTTGAAAAGAAAAAAGATGCTTTTGAGTTTGACAGAAACCTTGAACTGGACATTTTATCTGATATATTTATAGGTAACTTGTGTGCTTTTCTTTCTTATCTTATCTCCGTTTTATTGAAATCCCTTTGTATTTGCATTCTCACAGACGTTGACAACATTCTCGGCTCAGGAAACTTTGGAACAGTTTACCAAGGTCGGGCTAAAGGGAAAGATGTGGCAATTAAACGACTTAACAGTAACACCTCATCAGCAACTATCAACAGCTTGATAAGCGAACTCAAGGTATTGTGCGTCATGGGCACACACAAAAACGTTGTTGGCTTTATTGGAGCGTATACCAAAGAGATTTCAAAAGGTAGGAGAGTTTAAAGATTTTTTAAAGCTTAAAAATACAAAGTTTAATCGTTGATGATGGTTTAACAAGTTTGATCTTAATTTACTTGGTACTTGTTGCAGGAATATTGTATATTGTTACTGAACTATGCCGCAACGGATCCTTGCTAGAATTTTTGCGAAAACAGAAGGATGTCGTATTTATACCTACCAATGGCTACAGCAACATACAACCCAATGAATTCGTTAGTTTTAAAAATCTTTGCAGATTTGCCTCTGAGATAGCCAGTGGGATGGAATATATATCAGCCAAAAAGGTTGTACATGGTGATTTGTCGGCAAGAAATGTCCTTTTGGACGCCGAACATATATGCAAAATTGGGGATTTCGGATTGGCAAGAAAACTTTACGAGTACCAAGAGTATGTAAAAACATCACATGAACCTCTTCCATGGAAATGGATGGCGTATGAATCACTAACTAAAATGGAGTTTACGTCAAAGTCAGATGTTTGGAGCTATGGTGTTACGTTATGGGAAATTTTCAGTTTAGGTAAATCTGGGGCATTTTAAAAATATCTAAATATTATCGCGAGTAAGACGTTTTCTTGTTGTTCTTTCGAAAAGGTAACGTCCCCTTCGCCGGCTTGCACTGGACTGCAGGTTTTGCAGAGAAGATTCGGAATGGACTACATCTACCTGTGCCTCAACATGCACCTAATGAAATGTAAGGAAACGTAGTGTAATAAAATTGAAACATGGCTGCGGGATTTTTGGTAACCTTAGCAAATATTTGAAACTTGACGTTACAGATATGCCAAAATGTCAGAATGTTGGAAACTGGATGCTGAAGAAAGACCATTATTCCCAGAATTGGAAACGTTCTTCAGGAACATTGAAGGGGCGCATGGGGAAAGCTCTATTTAGTTCACAAATAAGTTTTATTATATTATCGCATTGGTTCTGAATACTTTTGTGTATAAAGCTTTCAATATCAGTTACCCAATTGGTAAAATATACAAGTATTTTACTAAAGCGTCTGTGTTAATACTACAAAAAAATCAAATTTAAATTGTAATTAAACAGTTATGTAAAAATACTTTTCGTTTGATTTTTCATCAGCAAGAATCAACAGCTTGATCACCGAGCTCAAAGTTTTCATTATTTGGCACACGTCTACATGTACCATTTTATTTATGAACACAAAATCAATTTCCAACTATCTCAGTCTTTTGGTTTTATAAGAGATGGTACTTTATGTATTTTATGCCATCATTATATCATCAAGCTCCTATTTTAATCGACCTAATGCGAATATGTTGATTCATTAAAGACAGAAATAAATAATCCGTATTGTGAGGGTCTAACTGATGATGATATGTTGACGTAATATAATGATAATTAAAGTTTTTGGTGGTGAACGTAGTGAAATATTGTAAGAGCCATGGATCTTAAATATGACGTATCCTGGTAGCGCTGCTCGGAGAAAACTGAGGGTCTCTCCATTTACCTAATGGTAAAATAGCCTTACATTGGGAGAACGTTAAGAGATACCGCTATATATTCTTGTGTAGCGAGTTTGGAGAACACATGTCAGATTTAAGACCCATGGGTTTCCGTTGACGTTACTTCTCAAGTTATACTCACGATCAGTCATACTCCATTGAACACTATTCATTTCACTGCGTTTGGTTTCCGTTTAAAAAACCAGAATACAATGAGGAAAAGCAAGCATCAGCAATGCTATTGATATGTCGTTATTCATTCAATTTTATCGCTATAGTAGGTTTGGTTTTCATTGCAATAAAAAAGTGGTAAATTGTGTTTCTCCACAAAAGACACATTTTCCCGTTAAAATGTCAGTTTGTCATTTTGATAATTAATAGAAGCCTAATTGGGTCAGCAGACGACTAGACTCATTGAATGGTGCTCCTGGATGTAGGGAATCAGAATCGTCTTCAAACATTGCTCCAAGTAACTTTTTGCGGTCATGGTGCCCCGAGATATGAAGGGCTTCAAAAAGTTCCCAAATTGGTCCATAGCCTGCCAAAGTAGGTATTTCATAGGAAATTGGGACAAACCTTTTAATTTCTTCGGTGTAGTCCCTAGTTAAGGATCTGTGCTGTTTAAATATTACCAGTTTGGGGCCCGGAAAGAATTTTGAATGACGTACGCTTCATTATTCATTGGGCCAATTTTTCGCTGCAATTTTTTGCATAGTAATGGCTCGCGTTCTTCATAGGTCTCCATCTGTGAACTTTTTCACTGAGAGGTACTCTTTTTGGTTCTAGCAGGAATCCCCAGTTTCTGAACTTTAATATGCTTCAAAGTTTCTTCATTAACTTTGAGTTTTTTTGCCGCTAGGCTGCTGGAAGTTAAGGGATGGCGCTGATATAAGCGTTTCACGGCCATTATCTTCTTCGGTGCCTCTATCTTGATGGCACGACCACTCTGGACCTTCATTTTATGGTTATCGGATTCCCAAGCGTTTTTTATCACTATGTTGATGTTGTCACATTTGAAACCCTCTTTTTTGAAGCAATGTCTTCCTCTTGTCAGCTTTAAACTCATTTTTGGACTTCTGAAAAACGCAGGCGGCGAGGTCCACACTTACCTGCCTTTTTATTTGCACCCCAACCATTTTCGAAATTTTGAAAATGTAAACTTTGTTCACCACAAAAAGCTGTATCGAATACATATAAAAGCAGCTTCAATGCGCTTACCAACTGATAAGCATAAACAAAGGAAAGTACATGCCCACTCAAATTCCCTATGCTCTACTATTTGGTCTTGATATTTTTGTTACAATTTTCATTAAAATATATTAATTAATAAGCTGCTCTTAGCTCTTCTGAACGTATTAAGGCAATTAGGTATTCAGGGGAAAAATTGATGACCACAATGTCAGCGACTGACGTTTCTTATAGTGGGAAAAAGCACATCGAAATATTTTATTGTAAAAGATATGTAAAAATGAGCCATATATAATTTATTTGGAAACTACTCATGCGATATGGGTTTGGAGTTAAACTCGATATTTCCTCAAAATGGTTTGCTAAAGTTGGATGTACACATATAAAATCCCAATCGGTTATACAGTTGGAGTATATCAACGTCAAGGTTCCATGGTTTGAAAAAACTGTAAAAATAACTTGCTAGTTAAACGTTTTTGAACCTTTCAACTTGTCCGTTTTTTACAACTAGAGGGGTTTTTAAGTTAAATAAAATGTTGCTTGTAGCATTATGGAATTTCGGCCGACACAACCTTGTATCTCTGTATAAAATGAATCTCGACTTTTACTGTCTAAGCCTACGAGTAGAATTAGATTGCTTCCAAAGCAATTCGGCCAAATTACCAAACTCATTACTTCTCAACTGAAAACCAGATGGATTATTTTGCACAGGAAATGTTTTTAATGAGAATTGGATAAAATTGAAATGAATAAAACGACGAATGAGCTGCCCGTTTTACATAACCAGTTTTGTAATTACACGTGGCAAACATTCGCTTTATTATAGCATCTTCACCTGTCTGGTTTTCACGTATATTATTATTGCTATTCCATTTACACAACGAATTAAAACGTATGTCACAGAGGAGCTCCGTTTTCCTTAGAGTAGACTGTGTTACAACATGTTAGTTTATATAAATATTTTGGTAGAAATGAAAACGTTTGTTTCCACAATCCGCTTATCAGGAATGAAACCGAAGTCAATATTGCTAATATTTTGGTTTATTATGATACTATCTCATCACACTTCAGACTGTAGACGACGGTCCCAGTCTTACATAAAAAACTCTCCTCTCATAAGCAATTTGATTGAACATCTAAAGTTGTTTTCGAGTTGTCTCGTCGCTGTTTCCACCATAGGTGATTTAAACTTTTCTCCTTTCAAACTTCCTATAATTTTAGCCGACAACAAAAAACTGAACCAGAATATCAGTATTGCCAAGCCAAAAAATTGTGAAGCAAACTTGCTAATAATCAGCCCGAATCTGAAATCCATCTGTGAATTAAAGATTCTACAAACCCCATTAATTATTCAATGGCCACTCTACCTAATTCGTTAAGACGAGACAAGTTTGATGAGAACCATTTTCACAACTAGGATGCATTACGATGTGTTAATTTCAGAAGGTCATCTTTCCTGCATTGCTCCATGGCAAAAAAGTGTACTGCCACTTACATTTTATATAAAAGGAAA
Organism: Orchesella bifasciata; assembly: GCA_034697805.1. NCBI lineage: Eukaryota > Metazoa > Arthropoda > Collembola > Entomobryomorpha > Orchesellidae > Orchesella > Orchesella bifasciata. The sequence continues at coordinate 7,142 of JAQGAP010000438.1, read as the reverse complement.
AAGCACAAGGAAAAACTACCACATTTCGACCTCCAGTTGGGAACTTCTTCAGTTTAAACTCAAACCGACAATACAGAATGGATACGCAATATCAAGTGTATATCTTCATTGTCACCACTGTGTTGAATTTAATCCACTTTTCCCCTATAAAATTCATGATTCTTCTAAACAATCTTTAACACGAAACATTTTGGAAGAAAAAATAGCTGCCTTTAATAGCAACACTGATTTAATTCAATGGGTGATAAATGTTGGAGACTTTAAGCCAAAGTATAGCGATGGCCGCTTCGAATACCCGAAAACGCTTAAAGAGCGCCAATTTCTTTTTCGTGGTGGAAGCCTACATAAACTCTTTGACGAAAGATTGCTCCACCATGTCCTCGGCAATGCGAGCTTCTTCCTTTTTGGAAATATATGTAGAAAGTGCCATCCAACGAATATTTTTCTGTATCCATCTATTAGTGAAAGGAAATGGCACCCCATTCAAAATTTTTTGTTTCCCGTTCATCAAGAAACTCTGCGATGGGTCAGTTGCGGGCATCTCCGTGGTCAACTTCCGTTTCTTGAGTTGGTTTCATCTTATGAAATAATAGCTTGGGTTGCTATAGCAGTAACACTTTTGTTCTTTCCTGTAATTTTTCTAGAAGTTGAAAGATTCGCACTTTTTATACGCGGCTTAAAGCTGTTTCGAAGGCGGGAAAAAATTCAAAACTATATATTTGGGTTTTTATCACCATTAATAGATCAAGGTCCTGACGCTGTTTCCTCGTCGTTTTATGAAATATCCTTGCTCAGATTTTGCATGGGAATTTATCTACTGATGACAATTATCCTCAGTAATGGGTACAAGGGAGAAAACATTACAAAAATAATATCGCCCGTGTCTCCAGTTCCTTTCAGGGCGTTTGAGGAGCTTGTAATGAATCATTACAAGATTTTAAGTAATATTATCACACAGGGAAACAACGCTGCTGTTAGTGCAAAAGAAGTGCGGGATATCATGCTGTCGGTCATTCACGCTATTAGGGTTCAGGTTTAATTTAGAACGTTTTCTCTGCATGAATTTGAAAGAATTTTATACCAGACCATACATTACTTTTGGATATTGCAGAGTCAAGGTTATTCTTGGTATCATTCAATATACTCCGCTTTATGCATTTCTGGAGTCTCTTGAGTTCTTTCTTACTACTTACAGTGGGTTGCTGTTTGTGTTTCTTATAAAGTCTATTTCTCTGTCTAATGATACGTTTCGTGGTAAAAGATGCAAATTTCTTTCTTTTTCTGACTTTGTATGTTTTCCTCTGAAGAGGTAGTTTAGAGTTTAGGATACTCATAAATGACTCCAAAAATTCCTCAAAACTGGTTGGAAGGTAATAGAATCTTTCGTTAAGCTCATTTATAAAATTGTTGACATTAGAGGATTTGAAGGAGCGGTATTGCACTTCCCTGTATTCAGGTTTTGGTTTACAAAATAGATATGAACATTCAGTAAGCTTGTGGTCTGCTACATTTGCATCAAAGACTTTTGTCTCAATGACATTATTGGGTCTGTTCACAAAGATAAGGTCGAGTATTTTTGTCTGTCTAGTAGGTTTTTTTACAACCTGTTTTATATTAAGACTCTCACAGAATTGAGTTAATGGTAATACATATTTATCTCTAAGATTAAAATCCCCAAGAATAATGAATTCTTCACAAGTCTCATTAATGATATTTTGAATAGCCTCTATATCTTGGTCAATGACGTTTTTAATATATTTGGGATGCCTATATACGCATATTATTTTTATATGCTTCATGTATTTATATTGTAGATTGACCGCAGTAATTTCTAAGTTATCATTATTATAATCAATATTACAACCATTGTATTTGAATTTGTCTGATATAAGAATAGCAATACCTCGTTGGCTGCTACATGATGAGTCTTTACGATGAAGATGATAACCGTTGAAATCACATTGTTGTTGATTCGTTTTCAGGAATGTTTCTGTTAAACATAAGACATCAAATTGATTTTCGTCTAGAAGTGCTTGTATTTGATGAAATTTATTCCTGAGAGATTGGACATTGACATGTCCGATTTTTATCCTTTTTTCATACCTAGTTGCAATCGAATTGGCAGCAGATTTCCCGTAGTTTAATCTGGATGATCTCGGTTTTCTTCTAGACGAAATTGCTGTGTTGTTAGAGGCCCGGTTGTTGAGGGATTGCCTCAAAAATCCACCGGCTTAGGGTTGTTATCCTTCTTGGATTTCTTTTTGGGTTGTCTAGATTTTTGGGATGTGTGGACTCGTTTCGTTCTGATACTCGAGGTAGACGGTAAAGATGGTTTTTCTTGTTTTTTGATAATTTGGCCATTTACTAGCATGTAAGTTTCACCGGAGTCGGTATGAACAGCTTTATTTTTGAAGTCGATGTCTACATTCTTTCCTTCACTTACGAGGTCTGCTTTTTTGCGGTAGAGCTGTGCATATTCACGTCTTACGGTGTATGGTAGGTCTTGTTTTATGTGATAGGGTGAGGTTGCTCTTTTACGACAGTTAAAAACTGTGTTTCTGTCACTTGTGCACATGAAACTTATCCGTATAGGTCTTGGCCTGTCGGCATTTATTTTGCCAATTCTGTAAACTGTGTCAATTTTTATGGTATTCGCGTTCGTCACTTGAGTAATTACTCTAGTAACTTTGTTCATTAACATGGCTTCTGATTCGTTTTCAGAGTCTGCGACCCCACAAAGAATTAGTTTTCGTTCACGTGTTTCTCTGAAAAGCATTTCAACATCAGTTTTTAATTGTTGATTTTCTTTTCTAAGATACCGCACTTCACTTGTTAAATCATTTTGGGTTTTGACAGATTTTCTGAGCATTTTGTCCATGCCATCTAGTTGATTTAGCCTTTTGGCAATAACTTCTAACGGATCTGAGTCTGGAGGAAAGACGTTTTCCTCGTTTTCAGAATCATATGAGTCGCTGTCGTCACTCTCACTCGAAGTTTCCATATTTTCTGGGTTTTCTGGTTTGCCCTTGTTATCTGCCATTATGGTATTTATGGTATTAATAATTTAGTTTTTACATACATATATTCTTAAGTTAAGTTAATAAACCTCTCTGTAATAAACAAAATTTTCTATCAAATGACAACAAAATCGTTATCTCCCATAAAATTCCTTGTGTGAAGTATTTTTTATTTGTCTCCGGCACATGCTGTCTGTTTATTGCGTGAAAACGGTAGCATTTATGGTCAGAGTATTCATTTTGAGCACAAACAAAGCTGCTGTATTGTTTTTCAAATTCGGTAAAAGATTTTTAGCTCATGCTCAAGTACCAAAAAGGTATTATTCTGTAAAACCTCTAATGAAAGTTACTTTAATGGTTTATTAATTATTGATTCCTCGATTGAAATCAATGATCAAGTCTTCCCCAATCGAGTGTTGAAAGCTTTAGTCCTCTCATTTTTACTGTAAAGTTGTTCAAAATTTGATACGCTTAAAATCACTCATGAGTATGAGAGTAGCAGTAGCATTTGCATTCGCATCGCAGATCTTCAAAGCAGTTTGAGGTCGTGCAGTTCGGATAAACCCCGCCGAGTAACCGACTGGTTGACAAGCTTTTAATTCCAAGCGACTATATTTTAACAAGCTGTATTCATTTCTCCACCTCTGTTTGCAGATTTCTGCATAATTGTATGACACACTGGCTAAATGGACGAGAAGGAAAATTATAATTGCAATGACTACTGTAGATCCTGCACAAGCCAGGTACATAAATATCGGCAAATAATCGAACATTATTATCGTAAAATACGCACAGCTAGCCTGAATAATCATCCCCATTCCTATTAAAAGTGCGAAATAACCTCTTGCAATCTCATTTGCCGTATCCGTTATTATTTTTATATAGCGATAAATTTGCAAACATTTTTTAAATCGAAGTGTTGCAGACTGAAAATTTCTCTTTGTTTCAGTTTTCTTTGAGAGATTTTTCAATCTTGAAGAAAGTACAAAAGTCCCATCCCCAGTAATTAAAAATATTATAATTAGAGACAAAACTGTAAAAACACATGGTAAAGCGATGAAAAAATTTGTTGCTGAGGAAACTATTTTAATTACTAGATGTGGTTTCGACGGTTGAGATAAAAGTAGTGCCAACAAGGTTACCAGAGGCTCATAATCCCGAATCAAAGGTGCGGCAGCTAAGATCGCAGAAAATGCTATGACAAACAACACACTAAATCCGTACACAAATAGTTCTGGTAATGTTTCTTTGTTAAGTTTCCAACTGAACTTGGAAACTCGAAGGGGAACGAGTTTAAATATTTCAGTTAGCACAAAGCAGGATGCATTTTGATGGGTTTCGGCAAGCCAATACGAAGAATAAATGACAATCTGCATAGCTAAGATTGCCATCAGCATGCCCAACTGCTCCACATCCTTTTGTTTGCTCCACGTTCTGCGCAGCATTCCTAATCTCCAAATGTAGAGGACAATTTCCAGACTAAGAAAAGCCTTTACAAGGATCCATGTTCGAGATGCCCGTTTATTGCATGAAAATGGCTCATTAGTACCACGAGGACGGTGAAGTGAATCCAGTTCCAAATGTACTGGGATTGTAATCAATTTCTGAAGAAAAATTTTTACATTTACTGCTCCTCCAGTTAACGACATGCTTCACGATTTCAATGTTCCAACGTTGAATTTTAAAATGGAAAGTTTTCCTTCAGCGCTTTTCGGGTACTGAACAACTACTTGCTGGAATATTTGGATTTTTTGCAAACAAGGAGGTCATCGGAATTTGATTTCAGGCTTTGAATAATTTAGAGAAATGAAGCGGTTACCTTCGAAATGACCTATCATATAATTGACGGGTAGTATCGATTTTATTTTTTTTTCAAGCAGTCCCAATTTCTTGCGGTAAAGTATGCTGAACAATGTGAGTATATTTCTCTGCACAAGGTACCGACAGTACAATTTCTGACGTGCATACGAAAGAATTCATCAAATGCGTCATTAGACAAAATTAAATATTAAATATATGGAAAGTTTGACATTTCTCTTTCCAGGATTATTAAAATTATTCGGAAAATAAAGAAGTATGGGAACCGACATTTTATGGAATGACACGCTTGATAGTACTCCAACTTGCTGAATAATAAATAAGCGAAAGGTTGACTAACGGCTAATTATCAGAAATTGGACTGTCAGATTTAAAGCAACATCCACACATTTGAGGGGTGTCAAAGCGTCCAGAAAGTTGTTAGATCCAAGATTCATCCGAATGGGCTTGCAAGATTGGCATAACTTGTTCAAATACAGGCGATGATATAAAGCGAACTTTGTATGGCAGTCTTATGATTTTGAACGTTTGATTAGACGGTCAGATGATGGTCAGAGTCGGACTCCAAATTTGGAGTCCGACTCTGACCATTCCGCCCAGCTTTAATATAACTGCCACTGTGGAATCCGTCAAAACCAAGAAGCAAATGGAGAGCGGCAACAAATTTTCGTATGACCACTCAAGGACAAGTCCAATCATGCAAATGGCTTGAATGATAATTCCAGCAAATACAAAACCCACCAAAGTCTAGCTTAATACCCCGTTGGTCAATGAACCTAGGAGTTGAATAGTTCCGTACATCTTCCACAGAATTCCTTTCCGTTTTGATGCGGCATGTTTCTGAAAAACTTCAATGCATCCAGTTAAATTTAGAGGGCAGAGAATATGCACAACTGAAACGTTAAAGGAAGTAACGTTCAAACCAAATGACCAGATCCGGTGATTGATCACCAATACCAACAATTTAATTTCGGTGTTTATCATGTTTTCCAACGAAACCTTTGATATTTAGACAGCTAGAAAAAGATTATTATGTGAAAAAATTTAGCGAGACCAACAACTCCGCCACCATCTGGCAAATATTCAACGAGTTCACAAATTTTAGAAGCAAAAAAACTTCACCAATTGTTAAACTAATCAATTCTAACAAAAAACCGGTTACAGAACCATCTGAAATATGTTATCTTTTAGCAAAGGAGTACGTTATTGACTCTGCAAACAGTAATGTTAGTGATATGGATGAATCAATTGCTGAATATACAGCCAACTATCAAAGTGACACTGATATGATAGATTATGCCAGTAAAAGTGATAGTGTAACTGTAGCTGAAGTTGAAGAAGCGATAAAAGCAGTGAAAAGTAGTAGGAAAATGGAAGACACTTCTCCCAAGCAGATTTATAAAATGTTTCCAACCACACTATTAAAACCACTAGTGTTACTTTTTACAGTAATTATACTGAACATGTATGTTCCACAAGCTATGAAAACCTCCGATTGTTATCCTCTTTATAAGAGGAAAGGAAGGCGGCTTCATGCCTCATCGTATCGTGCAATATTCAGCTTGTCACACGTTACAAAATTGTTTGAACGAATATTGTATGATAGGATTATGATAGAATGTATAAACAAATTCAATGAGAATCAGCATGGATTTAGACCACGAAGGTCATGTGATACTGCAACCACAATATTTACTCAAGACGTGCATAATATTCTAGATCAAACCAATGGTAAAGCATTAGCTGTATTTATTGATTTTAGGAAAGCTTTTGACACAGTTAATAGGAATTTACTACTGCATAAATTAATGCATGATTTTAATGTATCACCTTATTACGTGGCTGAATGCATTCAGCAAGTTATAATTTTACTGAGTTGTCTGTCTGTTTGTCTGTCTGTCCGTGCGCACTCTCCTGGCCACATACATTGACCGATTTGGACCAAATTTAGTGCATAGGTAGTACTCCTCAAAGGCACTTCAGGGAATAACTTTCAGCCAAATCGGTCGCGCGCTTTGAAAGTTATGCGCGCGCAAATACAAAAAGTCGTCCGATTAGGCTGAAAATGAGTATGTATTGGTAGTTAGACATGCTGAATCGAATGGTGACAATAGTTTTAATTTAAATTCACAAATTCATAGAGTTTTAAGCGCGTAAATTCAAAAAATTGCATTAAATCGGATAATTAATGCATGAAATGATCATAATCGCATTAAATGATCATAAGCGGGTTAAATGTAATTCATAATCGCACAAAATGTCGTTCATAAAGGCGTTCAGTCACGTTTCTCAGTCCACTTACGTGGC